>JASGXE010000706.1:0-29769 GCA_030068105.1 Sinentomon sp. SZTP_YWyxl
AGGACAAGCAGAAGGCTACAAACTCTCTCCAATATTATAGCACACCGATACAATATCGAGTTGCCATCTGAATTCACTTTATGCCACCAGCCCCGCAGGACTCAAAATGATTTGCACATTATCCAACCAATCATAAAGAACGCATGTCACTTTAATTCATTCTATCCTAGGACATGTCGTGACTGGAATAAGCTACCCACTGCGTCTACCTATGTGCGCAACGCTAAGTCGAGCAGGCCGTAAAAATAACAACTTGCATCACGTGTTCATTATGTTCTGTGTTCATTGTCTTCTGTGTTCATTGCTTCTTTTTTGCTTCATTTTTTATAATTTGCCAACGTTTTCTCACTATACCTGTACATAGCTGCTTTCCCTGAAAATTTGCAAATTAACCGCAAATAAAGGATTATTTGAATTTGAATTTGAATTTGAATTTGAATTTGAATTTAAGCCCATGCTAAAACATAGTATTCCAAACTGAACTTCGTGTTTAGAGTGTAGGAGTTTTGACCCAAAACGTTCAGCATGGTGCAAAATTCCTTAGTTGCAAATCATTTTTGGCCTGACCGATGCGTGCGGAACCTGGCGGTGAGACAGCAGTCGACAACAAGCGGTTTCCGCCGTGGGCTGTCATGTCAGCAGTTTGATAAGCAGGTGTGGTAGGATGTTGGAATTGCCACAGCGCATGAGGGGTGTGAGGGGCATGAGGGGTCTCAGGGAGGGAGTTCACACGCCATTTTAATGGAGTTGTCGATGACAATCTGGCCATTTCTTTCCAAACTCGACTAAACTAAATTGCCGCTATTTGCCAGTCAGCCGTCGCGTTCAATCAAATTTTCATTTTTCTAATGTGTGTGTTATGGATCAGCGGTTTTAAAAAAAGCACCCCTAATTTTTTTTCCAAACTTATTTTTTCGGGAGAAGAGGTTTTGGAGAACAAGTCAGAACGGCCAACCCCTCCAGGGACAACTGTGGCATGTGGTGAAGTAGAGAGTTTTCGTCAAAATCCGGAACTTTGGTACATTACGGAAGGGTTTCCAAGTGTTCACACTGATTGGCCGTTTTTCTAAAACTTCTGTACATGTGTGGCAATATTTTTAAGCGTTATTTTTATTATGTTTTGCAATTCTGACTCGCAAAAGTGAGTGCAAGGTGTCCTAATTGATCCAACGATCCAACGAACTTAACATGGGCTTAGATGGAAGTGTCCTTTTCGAGTTTGCAAACATGAAAAGTGTGTTCTTGGAAAACCATTTTCCTTGTCGCAAATTTGGAACACATAAGCGATTTGGAACACTTGGGGTGTTCCAAATCGCTCATGCGTGTGCTTATATCTACCGTTCTACTAGGCGGCTCCGCCCCCTACATTGGTTGCATCTAAAAAGGTTTTCCATAAATGGTTGCCTCGCCTTTTGTTGAACTATGGTCTGCATTCAAGCCATTGAGGTCTGACATTTGTCAGGTCACGGTTCGTAGATACCTATACGCAAATAAAGATCGCAAGGCTCCATGCCGATTTTGGGAGGCAAAGAGCATCAAAGGGTGTCCAAGGATGTCAAAAAGCGTCACAGAGTATAGCTCATATTATAGCCGACAATTTTGCCGATTCTCGAACTCCATAAGCAAAAAATATTCCAATCCTGAGGGATCATACAGCACATTCCACTTGAGAATGAACATATGAGCTGAACACTAGAACATACATATGAGCTGAGAATGCTTCACACTCTTCCATTTAAATGCACAGAAAAACTTTAATTTCTATGCCGAGAATGAAGGTTTCGACCGAGTTTTCATAGTTGAAAGAATTCTGAATTCACTCTGAGCACACTTGGGAGCATTCTTGGCTCATATCTTCAAGTGGAATGAGGAGTAGAATGCTAATTCGTATGCGAAAAGTAGGAGATTTTTCCACACCCTGTATCACACGTAACACTTTTCAACACGATGGTAATGCACCAAGGCTTGCGTGCATGCTAGTCAAGTCCGACAAGATCGCGAAAGCTTTTTAGAAAAATGAAACAAAAATTACTCGATCCGTGGATGGTTCTGGGTTTGGGGGTAAAGCTGCTGGTAGCTATATGGCGTGTAGGATCCGCCCTTCCGAGCTCAAGCCTGGATTTCGTTCCGATTGGGTGCCGTGTGCGAAAAGCAGGCCGAAGAGTGCTCCACAAGTCACCGTAAAACTGTCTCCCGGATGCGTTTTTACAATCCCTGCCGCGACTTTAGATGGAGCGCATGGAGTGTTCCAAATAGCTTACACTCTAAACACGAAGTTCAGTTTGGAACACTATGTTTTAACATGGGCTCAGAGAGGAAGTGATCTTTTAAGAACATTAATGGAACACCCAGTGTGTTCCAGGAACACACTGGGTGTTCCAAATCTGTTACATTCCTGTCACAGATTTGGAACACATGAGCGATTTGGAACACCTTTAGTGTTCCATTGTAACACCTTAAGTGTTCCAATAACAGACCAAGTGTTCTTAAAAGAAGACTTCCTATCTAAGCCCATGTTAAAATATAGTGTTCCAAACTGAACTTCGTGTTAGAGTGTAGGTATGTTTTCCAAGTTTGTGACGAGAAAATAGAGTTCCAAGAACACACTGCGTGTTCCAAAAATGTTTCGAAAAGAACACTTCCATCCTAATCCGTGTTAAAAAGGTATTCAAAACAGGTGTTCCAAACGGAAACCTCTGATTTGGAGTGAGGGGAGCTCCGCTATTGCAACAGTTGGATTTTTTGTCTTCGATCCACCAGACTCAGTGGCTTTTAAAATGAAAACCATGCGCAACAGAAATTAAAGTTTTTTGCAATGTTGGTCCATGCCATTGGACACTCAAGGACGGTCTTCTGCACTCTTTTTGTGCAACTTTTATCATTTGTTTTTGTGCCAATAATTCCATCAAATGGCAACAAATTCTGGGTGGATGGGGCTTCTCTCCACTATGGTTTTTTGCAATTTTTCAGCTGGGGTTGACATGACATTTTCACCAATAATGAGTGAAATTTCTGGAGCCAGATTTTCAACTAATGGTGATATTTCTGGCGCCACATTTTCCACCAATAATTGGTGATATTTTTGGCGCCACATTTTACACCAACGATTGGTGATATTTCTGGAGCCACATTTTCAACCAATGGTGATATTTCTGGCGCCACATTTTCCACCAATAATTGGTGATATTTTTTGCGCCACATTTTCCACCAATGCCTAATTGGTGATATTTATGGCGCCACATTTTCCACCAAATTGGTGATATTTCTGAAGCCACATTTTCAACCAATGGTGATATTTCTGGCGCCACATTTTCCACCAATTATAGGTGATATTTCTGGCGCCACAATTTCCACCAATTATTGGTGATATTTCTGGCGCCACATTTTCCACCAATAAGTAATAGTTCTGGCGCCACATTTTCCACACATAATTGGCGATATTTCTGCCGCCACATTTTCCACCAAATTGGTGATATTTCTGGCGCCACATTTTCAACCAATAATAATTGGTAATAGTTCTGGCGCCACATTTTCCACCAATAATTGTTGATCTTTCTGGCGCCACAATTTTACACCAACAATTGGTGATATTTCTGGAGCCACATTTTCAACCAATGGTGATATTTCTGGCGCCACATTTTCCACCAATAATTTGTGATATTTCTGGCGCCACATTTTCCACCAATAATAATTGGCAATAGTTCTGGCGCCACATTTTCCACCAATAATTGGTGATATTTCAGGCGCCACATTTTCTCTGGCAAACTGCAACGAGTTGGTTTCACAATGGTCTTTACTTGTGAAATCATCTTTATGATAACGTTTTTCGGGGCAACCCTGTTAAGACAGCGCAAACTCCTCTTGTGAACGCCGAAAATTACAACGGTCGTCACACCGTTAGTTTGCGGTATCCGCGTTGACATAACTAGAATTAGAGTCATCGCGATCTTATCACGGTATCGCTACTTTTTCCACGGTCCAAATCGCAATTCCAATACAAATTGTGTCGTTTGCACCGAAAGAAAATGCGAGTTTATAGGTACCTAACCTTTTGTTTGCTGTTTCTTACTCATCAACTTTTTGTACAGTGTTCCCCAAAATTCTTGGAACAGAGGAAAATGTATTCCCGAGGTCATGCGAACAGGATAGTTATCTGATTTAATGCAAGGGTTAATGCAGATTCACGCATTACACGAATGAATTTTGTTTTGCGGCGTATGTTGGCAATTGCGCCTGACCAGAGACACAAAAAATGCACTCTGATGTTTTGCCGGTTCAAGGGAATATTTTGGGGTTTTTCAAAATTTTCGCAACTTCATAACAGGTAAAAGCTATTACGCAGAAAAAACAAAAAAAAATCAAAGAAGGAAAACCAAAAAAGAGGAGAACAAAGTTCCAACCTCACTGTTGCCGATAACGGTTTCCTTCTTGTTAATTCAATCGCGTGCTCTCAGAAGTGCGGAGAAAGAAGGAAGTGCATTCCAGTCACCGACATTGCGAGGGAAGAATGAGACGAGCGAAGCCGTGATGTGAAACCCACTGCTGGTTGCAAGCCTTCGTTTCGATTCTTCGCAGGCCAAACATGGCCCTCACATCAGAAATGCGGCATTTTCGGACACCCTGCAAGAAAAACCTTTGAACTGCTGTTGCGCTTCGAAAACTCCGCAAAGGGAAGCTTCGAGGTGAAGGGGGGAAAAGGGTTCCCTGATGTGTAAAAAATAACTTCCTTCCGGCAAAACAAACAGTGCTTGGCCAAATAATTGCAGAAACAAACAAGCTTCTAACAACCACGGCATGCGATTTTAAACTTTTGATTTTCGAATTTCAAAGGGGAATGTTTCCGCAGAGATCGACAAGGTTCATGCCGCATATAAACTCTACAATAACAAGACAGGAATTCGTCCGCCAGGGACGTTTTTTCGTTTCTTGCCGAAAATTGTGTCAGCAATCGTTGAATTTTTTTATAAAGTGAAAAACTATTGGCAAAATACTGTCAGGCCTATACACTCTAAATCACAGGTTTCCATTTGGAGCGTTTTTGAAACTCCCTTTTCAACACAGGCTAAGATGGAAGTGTTCCGTTCGAGACATTTTTGGAACATGAAATGTGGTCTTGGAAGGTCATTTTACAGTCTCAAATTTAATCGCTTTTACCTGTTGTGTATTCATATGTTTGGGTCACGACACCAATGGAGACAACGCAGTGTCTAAAATCCTCACTGCGAGGCCCTCTGCATTGCTATTGAGTTTCCCTTGCATAAAACCGTAACGTTTTGGAATACCTGACCACATCGTGGACTGGACGAGTTATCGTTCTTGCTTCTCGATTGATTTAATCAATTTAGAAAAGCTAACTTGACGCTGACCCTTTCTTGCAACGAAGAGTCCTTTCCCGACTTATCCCGACCTGTCATCGCCTGGCCACACCTTTGCGAAAATGCGAGCAAGAATGACAACTAGTCCAGTCCACATGTCAGGTGCAGGTGTTCTTAAAAAAAAACCGTTAGTACGGACCGTTAAACTGTTTGTCGTTTAACGAAAACTTCAAGAAAAAAATTAAAATTTCTGTTCTGGTATACACAGGGTGTGGCAAAAGTAACCGAACACCTGCTCATGTTCAAAAGCTGCCAAGAGTTGTGGCATGCCGGAGCCTGTCAGCCCAGAAACACCGGCACATTGGGGTGGATCTCCTTGTGAGGTAACGGTTATCTTATGACTGGTTCTGGCGTTTGGCAGGTGCTACTCAGATGGAGGCAGTTTGTGTGGAGTTGTTTGCGAAGTTGGGTTGGCGTCTGATACAAGTGTTGGGTAACGTCGATCCTTCCTTCACATCCACGTTGGATTATGCTACCTGACCTAACATAGCTAAACCAAGCCCAACCTAACCTAAACTAACCAACCTAGCGTATTCTAAATGGTTGGCGGCAAGCCTTATAACTGGGCAGAACAGGACCGCCATCTCGTTTAGCGACACCAGAAGAAACGTCAAATTCTTTAATCTCTCGGTGAGGGTTTGTTATCGAGGAAGCACATCCCAAGGCCTTTTTGGGCAGACAGGCACCGGCGCGCCACAACTCAGCTCACCTGTTGACATGAGATAATCAGGTGTTCGGTTACTTTTGCCTCAACCTGTACATATTTTGTATGACAATTCTAAATCTCGACATCGGTGGCCAGAGCTGGAAATTGTTTCAATTCATAAAATACGAGTAGGTAATAAAAAGAGCAAGTTTACATTTTCCCATGGCCAAAGACTTTTGGATCACCCTGTATATGCAAAACAACGGTTCAACAGCGCGGCAAAAGAATACTGCATACGTATAGATATGCTCCCATCCTCATGTCTGGGATTGTTTTTGTCCTGTCCCGCTTGGTGCTGTGGTGTACGGTATTTGTTTTTCCCTCTGATGTAAGACGCATAACTCCTTGTTCCCAGCACACGCTTCCTGGTTCTGCCTCGTGATTCATTCTGCTCTGTTTTCTGTATTCTTGTTACTTTAATTTCCTTTGAGACTCCAGGCGCTCAGACGCACAGCATACAGCAGCATTTTCCCATCCACTTTCCCGTCAGATAACTTTCCCCCCCGCTCCCCCTTTTGGCCCAACTTTTATCCCATTTTTCTCATCTTATCTCCATCTTTGCATCCTTTGCTGCTTCCCTTGACGTTTTCCTCCTTGGAGAAGTCCTAACCTTATTAACCCTTCCAGCCAACTCTTACGCCATTTTTCTTACCCAGTGCTGCACGCGCACAAACACCCATCTCTCACGTTATTTCGCATGCATATGTTGGGAGAGACAGGGTGTCCCGTTTATAGGTACCACTGAAAGCAGACAAGCCAAGGAGACGACATCAAATCTACTATTTTCAAGCGGAATGCAGTCTATTTTTTGTGTGGTGAGCTGGCCCCAAGTGGCAGATTTTTCCCGCTAAACCGGCAGGCGGTTTTCCGTAAAATGGGGCTTGTATACACTACTATGGAAACAGAAGAAAAAAGCACAGGAAACACACACCCGCTATCTAAACCGTTACAATGATCTCTCTCAGCAGAAGGTCAAAAAAATTATAAATAAAGAGGCAAATATGTAACTTACACCACAAAGATAATACGCGCCACCCCGGCCACAAATTTTTCCAGCGAATTCAGACATTGTGGCTGCCCGTATATTGACAAAGAACCCGCACAAGATACAAATTGTGCCAACTTTTTGAACCACCCAAACGTGCTGCGTGGATCAATGGTTTTCCATTTGGGACACCTTGTAGAAATGCATGCAATGTTATGTAACCCTCGAGAATATGAACTTTATTTTTGCGGAAAGAAATTTTGTCTCCTCTGAGTCGATAAAACAAAAGACATGGTCTCACTCACTCCAGCGTTATTTTTGTCTTTTTGTCTTGTTTGATCGTCCTACGCTCCTTTAGCATAGGAATTTCTTCAAGGACTTCTCGCTAGACAAAGGGACAATTAGGTACCTTCCCAGCCGAAACTCTCAGAACATCGCGTTCACCAACTCAAGTTCAAATTGGATCGGCGGCAACACGCGCCTCTAAACATCATGCCATTCGTGTAAGGCGTGAAACAGTGTCAAGCCATGTTGAATTTGCATGTACGCGTACAAACCTGATTTTTGAAAAATTTTCATGCGTTCGAAGAAAATTGGAGGACCTGGTACCTGCTGCGTTCTGGAAAAAAAAAAGAATGAGTTATGTCTATTTTATGCCTTTGTTTCGTGTATTTTCTCTTTTTTTATTTTTGGCTACATTTCTTCATTTTTCGCGCGGGAAATTAGCTCATGCATGCATACTCGTGTGTTTTCTTAAAAAAATCGTGTCTCGCAACAATATTAAGTCATTTGGGTGAATTCCATAGACCGACCAAAGATCGTGTTGCAACCCAGACCTTGCAGGATGCAATGGAAGTCAGCTACTTGCACAATAATTTCAAGGGTGAACTTGGGCTGAATGGGTCGTGAGTGAGGTCAGGAGGGGATTGCACTCGGCAGGGCAGGGCCATTGTTTATTGTTTATTTATTTTATTGTATTTTTTGTTACAATTCGTGATAATGTTCTCGTGACATGTCAACAGGATAAAAAAAGCAAATGCATTCAAAAAACTAAAACGAGGCGAGGTAAAACACATCATGATGCAGACAAATATGGAGAACTGGGTGGCAGAGAGTTCCAGTCCCGGACGGTCCGGATGAAGAAACCGTTGAAATGAGGGGAAAATGAGCAAATTGGAATCCGAATGTGAAGATGATGTTGAGTGCGCCTGGTTATTGAGATCTTGGAATTAAGAACGTCATGAAGATTTTTTTTTATTTCAAAAGAAGAGTTTTTATTGGTTTTGCTTCGAAAGATTGGACGGGCAAAGAAGAATACCTATAAACGTTCGAAATCCGATGTAAGCATTCGAAGAGAAGCACTCAGCAGACGTCTAAAAGCAAACTTGCATGAATGCAAGATGAAAAACGGATTCGTCTAGTTGCACCGGTGGTCTAGTGCACAATGCATTGGGCTTCGATGTGGAATCGCACCCCACCTATGGCGATTTTTCTTTGTTTCTTTACTTTTTAAAAGATTTCCTGCGTTAAAGACGATGTTCCGAAGGTCTTCCAATCGGTCTTCCAAATTTAGAGCGTATTAATTTTTCATTGTTGGGCAAAATGGATCCAAGGTACATATTTGGCGAAACATTCGTCGCCGAAATTCATACAACAAATGATTTCATTTGGAACTCAAATGATTTAATTTGGAACTTCATTTGGCCATTTAGAGTCAATGGCAGCATGCGGTGCAAAACATAATGCCATTCGCGTAAGGCGTGAAACTGCATCAAGGCCAGTTGATGCATTGTCCGTGATTGAAAAGCCGAAATATGGAAAGAATCGCACGAGAATCCAAGAAACAGCGGATGCCTTGCGTCAGCCCCTGTTTTTAATTTAGCTATGCAATCCGTGTTAAAAGTAATGATGCGTGTTGCATAGCAGTTTGTTTCCAAGGGGCACTCTTTCCTCGCATTCTTTTGTTGACTTTTGAATGAACCGGCCGAATACGCACATGCAGTGCGAGTGTGACCTGTATGTACAGTGTGAATGTGACCTGTACAGTAGCGACGAAAATACTTCGCCCACACATGCAAGAAGCTGTGAAGGCCGGGATTTTGGCAGGAATTACTCACTGCAGGGATCAAGCTGACCGTTTTTTCTGCCCTGAAACTTTCATCATAAAGAGATTACACACTTATATAGAGAAAACACATGCGTGGGTAACGTAATATCGTCACCATGAAATCATGGCACGTACAACCCTCAGCTTCGCTTTGACACATGTGACCTCCTTCAATGCTCTTTCGAGATCGAACACAGGCCATATGGTTCTAAGTGGCCTACATCTGAAAGCACATTTTTTCTGTAACTGAATGTGAAAAATTGACCGCCAAAAAGAATATTCTTGTGTCCGCTATTCAAGAATCATGGAGCTTTATTCCCTTTGCGTCTTTTGAACGACCTCGATTGGTTTTTTATCCATGTCAAGCACTTTTTGCTCACCCCTGTAGAAAGGAACGACAATGGAACGATTGACAAAACGTCCAGGCAAATGTAATTCCTAAATTGAATCCATTTTATCGAGCAGTCCCGATAAATGTTGGTGGGTGGCATGACAGTGGCAGGACAGTACAAATGGACTGCAAAGCGAGCTGGACTCTTGCTAATTCCGAATGAAGTGAGTGTGTACAGGGTGTTTCGTAAAAACGATGCGCACCTGCATTATCGGCATCTATGTCAAAACACCAGAAAAAGTTATGTGCACTCTTCGTTGTGTGGCTTCATTGGTGGGTTATGGGCCATCATGGTTTTTCCATTCATCTTTTTCCTTTATTATCCAAGAGAAATAAAAGTGCCGCATTACAACAAAGAGGCTTATCTGACGCAAAGTACCCCCACCTCATGTACAGAGCATCGCCAGATGCCGGGAAGCAAGTTTACAAACCCTGCCGCGACTTCACATGGCAGGCCGGGGACTTCCGTGAGCATTGTTTTTCCCGAAAGGGGGCAGGGTTAGGTCAGGTTCAGATAGCTTTAAAATATTCTATTCCGAGAACAGGGCCCCAATCGGGCATTCTTGCACAGAAAGCTCTCTGTCATTTGAAGTCGCGGCAGGGTTTGTGGATACGCTGCCGGGAATGAGGCTTGGCCCCCCTACTCAAATGAAACACCCTGTAAATTATACTGAGCTGCTAAAAGCTTTTTCATTGAAATCAGATCAATAACAGAACAGAAATAGGCTGATTGTGGTGAAGGGATGTAGTTTTTTTTTTTCATTTCGAAACTAAAAAATTGTGACTCTATTTCGAGGATAATGGAACAGGGTGATTGGACATGTGGCAGAGGTTTTTTTCGAATGTCGTGAAAATCGGGTGAAAGTTCCATATTTCTCACTACCGCCTCCACCGCCTCAACAGCATCCAAAGTTTCCACTGCGTCCACTGCCTCCTCTGCACCCTCCAACTCATCGATCTCAATAACTTCATCCAACGCATCCGGTTCTTGCGCCCCACTTGTCTTCTCCGCCACAACTCGATCTGGTAAACCTGTTGAGTCGGATGAGGCGGTGGAGAGGCGGTAGTGAGAAATTTGGATGGATTATGCGGTAGAGATAAGGCAAGAGTAAATTTTTGGAATTGTCAACAGATCCAATCTCCTCATTGCAGCGAAAGATAACGCCATTAAGAATACCTGCAAATTCACCAAAATCAATTGCAAATTCCTGAACATTTTGTTAATACGTGGCAGTTCATGTACTAATTCAGGTGCCGCTTTAAAACATCACAACAATCGTGTAAGGCGTGATAATGCTTCAAGCCCTGCCCAAATTGGACAGCCCCTTTACCCACCAATATGTGCGGACAGGTATATTCACTTTCCGGGAAAATTTGCCATCGGGTTCTTACACTCTAACAACTGCGGTGGCAGTTGACACCAAGAATAACAGCGACCACTCCCAACTGCTATGGCAATTCTCCGCCCATTTGGAGTTCATAAGTGACGTGACAAACTGAGAAATTATAGGCAGTCACCAATTTGCAATTTGTGGCCTTGTGTGTAACACGCCACAAAAAATTTATTGTAATTTGCCACTACAGTGAAATAACATCAATTTGGTAGCGATGACATTTAGACACATTAAGTGCATGCTGTTACAAGGGGCTTTATTGCCCCATTTTAACCGTCCTGAACGATTCCCGGGCATAAGCTCATTCAACAGATGGCATCTACTAACAGGTAGGTCAATGCCAGGAGAGATCTGATCCTGTCATGAAAATTCTTCCGAAATATCTTTTTTGAGTCATGATCCCGCGCACAATTGCCCGGTTCAAAGGTGGATGGGCTCACGGTTCACCCAGTACAGAGCTCCGTTTGCAGCAGAAAAGCAAACATCGGGTTGTGCCTTGTTCTCACGTCAAGCCCTCACGTGTATAAGGCCATAGAGCACAAAACCTTCAGGTTTCTCAATAGTGAAAATAACATTCACGCATTGTGTCATTTTACAAACTTTGCGCACGAAGCTACATACACGTAACACATTCGATTCGATAGCCTAAAAACTTCCACTGGCGAGTATCAGATATACCGATTTTATGCTGTTTGTTTTAGGATAGTTTCAACCTAATCCGCCTAGCGCTGAGTCCACCATTCCCCCCTATTTTCCAATTTTGTCCAGCGAATCTTCCAAATGTTTCGCTTGAGCATTGCACATTCATTGCTACCGGCTACTCTGTTTTGCCAAATTGAGGACGTACACTAGAAGACAGATGGGTGTGAACCATTACGCCAAACGACAAAGGGAAGAGGCAGTGCTATGGGCAAATGAAGGTCGTATTTTGCGACCTCTGCCGTCCGTCTAAATACTCACAGACGCCACATTCGAACGCAATGTCTAAGCGGACAGGAATTGGGTGCACGAAGATTTCACCAGAGCTTAGAGGAAAGGAGATTGGAAGAAAGGAGATTTTTAATTTAATTTAATTTTAAATTTAATTTCACTATACTGCCCCAAAGAACTTTGGGGGCAGGGAGCACACGCTCCAAAGCACCTAAACGTCCGTTTAAAACAACATCTTCAAATAGAGTAAAAACAAAACAAAACAAAAAGTTCACCAAATAAAAACTTTTGGAAAAAGATTGGAAGAAAGGAGATTGGTTCCACGAAAGGAGATTGATTTTGGCTGCAAAACGCACGAGCTCCAGAGCCGTCTCATCTCAGCTCACATTCGAACAGAAGAGTCAAACGGCTAGCTGGCGCAAAAATTCGCTTCAGCTAAAAATGCGCTCTTCAGCCAAAAAGTTAATCAGCTAAAATGTGCCTTCATCGCACGTCGTGCAGCTCTATGTTCCCCATTGTCACTGACTAATACTCAATTCGGTGGATAAATCTGTGTCGCAAAATTTAGTTTCTATGCTCAACGCTTCTCGCTTTCCATTGTTGCGAAGAATGCATTCATATAGTTGCTGAATTGGCTGTTGGAAATGCGGAACACGGCCGACAAAAGTCAAAGAGAAAGTTGACCAAGCGTGTCGGGGGGGGGGCATCGTGTGTCCGCCGCTTTCGATATAGCAAGTGCATTATTTCCTGCTCCCATCAGCGCTGAATAGCTGAATTCGATCACTTCATTCCGTTTTATTGGCTCATTACCTCACGAAACTCCCTCGCTTTGTCCGTCCAGCGTATGTATATTGAGTCCGTTTTATGCAATTTTGTCCAATAAAGACAGGAGGCCCAAACTGGCCGAAACACAGGGCTACATGGTGACCCAGAAGTTGAAAATCAGATCATTTATTTTGCTTTTGCGAAAGAGTTTCTCTTTGTTGTGCAAAACCTTCGAATGTGTGCTCAGTTGTTGAAACCCGACGTTGAAGTGTATGTAGGCTTGCTTGAAAGATACTCACGGGAACATATTGCGCGAATTGCACAGTTATTTTCAGACGCAGATCGCTCTTGGCATTGGGACACCCTGTGTGTCTACGCGGGAAATAGTAGCCGAATTGTCCGAAATGGAAACGTATAAAAAAGAACACATGATTGGAAATGCATGAAAATGTACTGCAAGGCCCCTTTTGCATATTGCATGCGAATCCACCTACCCCGATACGCTTTTACAGCCCCGCCCCCACACGTTTTGTGTTAGATCTGTTTGTGACCCCGCCTCACCACCCACCACTCACCACCCCAATTAATAGAAAGTGGCTCTCAGTCAACAGCAGTTGTAAAAATTAACCCGAAACAATCCAATTTCACTGACACATCAAAAACAACAGACATATAGAGGAACATAATAAAAGAGGGTTACTGTTGTAAAATCAACCCCCCACACCAGGGGCAGCATCTGCGACCCGTGTTTCCAGCAAGGGTTTTGTGGCCTTAATGTACAGAATGTTCCTAAAAAGGTGCCCACAATCGACAACACAGGGGAAAATGGGAGACAATGGTCTCACATGCTGTATGGAGGCGCTTGCTAGGTGAAATGGGGCAGTGGCGCGCCATTTTACACCCTGCTTATGTTTATGCCTCCCATCACTCAATTGCAGCGTGTTCGAAGTGACATTCCTACAATAGAATAGGTTTCGTAGGTTTCCGTAGGTTTCCGTTTGGAGCACCTTTGGAACACATTTTTAGCATTGCTTGGATAGAAATGTTCCTTTCGGAATATTTCTTTAACACATGATGTGTTCATTGATAGTTATTTTCCCGCATCAAGTTTGGAACACACAAGCAATTTGGAACAGTTCATGTTCTCCAAATCGCGTATCTGTGGTTAGCCACAATCTGCGGTTAGCCACAATCTGTGGTTAGCCACAATCTGTGGTTAGCCAGAATTTGTGATTAGCCACAATCTGTAGTTAGCCACAATCTGTGGTTAGCCACAATCTGTGGTTAACCACACTCTGTGGTTAGCCACAATCTGTGGTTAGCCAGAATTTGTGATTAGCCACAATCTGTAGTTAGCCACAATCTGTGGTTAGCCACAATCTGTGGTTAGCCACAATCTGTGGTTAGCCACAATCTGTGGTTAGCCAGAATTTGTGATTAGCCACAATCTGTAGTTAGCCACAATCTGTGGTTAGCCAGAATTTGTGATTAGCCACAATCTGTAGTTAGCCACAATCTGTGGTTAGCCACAATCTGTGGTTAGCCACAATCTGTGGTTAGCCACAATCTGTGGTTAGCCACAATCTGTGGTTAGCCAGAATTTGTGATTAGCCACAATCTGTGGTTAGCCACAATCTGTGGTTAGCCAGAATTTGTGATTAGCCACAATCTGTAGTTAGCCACAATCTGTGGTTAGCCACAATCTGTGGTTAGCCACAATCTGTGGTTAGCCACAATCTGTGGTTAGCCAGAATTTGTGATTAGCCACAATCTGTAGTTAGCCACAATCTGTGGTTAGCCACAATCTGTGGTTAGCCACAATCTGTGGTTAGCCACAATCTGTGGTTAGCCAGAATTTGTGATTAGCCACAATCTGTAGTTAGCCACAATCTGTGGAAAGCCACAATCCGTGGTTAGCCAGAATTTGTGATTAGCCACAATCTGTAGTTAGCCACAATCTGTGGAAAGCCACAATCTGTGGTTAGCCACAATCTGTGGTTAGGCACAATCTTTGGTTAGCCACAATATGTAGTTAGCCACAATCTGTTGTTAGCCATAATCTGTGGTAAACCACAATCTGTAGTTAGCCAGAATTTGTGCTTATAGCCACAATCTGTAGTTAGCCACAATCTGTGGAAAGCCACAATCTGTGGTTAGCCACAATCTGTGGTTAGCCAGAATTTGTGATTAGCCACAATCTGTAGTTAGCCACAATCTGTGGTTAGCCACAATCTGTGGTTAGCCAGAATTTGTGATTAGCCACAATCTGTAGTTAGCCACAATCTGTGGTTAGCCACGATCTATGGTTAGCCACAATCTGTGGTTAGCCACATTCTAAATCGGATGTTTCCGAAATGAACACCTTTTTAAGAAGGGAATGGACGGAAATTTTTTTCTTCGGAAAATAAAAATTTTCTTCATGAGGACCACACAAATTTGGACAACACATTAGATACACTCGTACACACACAAAAGCAATTCTTATAGACATCCCCGGCAGCAAGTTGCCCCAACGATGATCAAGCTTTGAACTCGGATCAAAATCTGATCCTGTATCAGGCTATGTTAAAACCTTATGCTTGATCCGGGGTCAGAGTTTGATCCGAGATTAAAGCTCGATGCTTGTTGGGGCAACTTGGCATCCCGACAGCATAGACACTGCACTTTATTCAGCGTACAAAAATTTCTTTCAGCCGGCAAATTTGTAGAAATGCTGCTGGAAAAAATTAAAATTACGAAAACGAAAAAAAAATTCAAAACTGAAGCCCACGTCTTTTTCGCAGCACGCACATTTGTGCCTGTTTCGTACGAGTGGACTAGGGGGCCGTTTTAAAAAACAGGTAATCTGGTTCATTCTGTATAGATTGTTGGGAGTGCCGGAAGCCCGATATTGCCTTATCCATATCGGTTTTGACACTTTTTTCGTGGAAGAAGTCTGTACTTTGCATTCAAAAGCAATGCGTGTAGAAATTTTCAAAAGCACCCGCGTTGCATTGGAAAAGTACAGCACAGTTCTGAGAAAAAACATCCATGCATATGACGAGACACATTATTGGGCGCATGGAAAAAATATTTTGCGATGGAATGCTGTTGAAATGGCTGCCATAAAGCACCAAAACAGTTCATTTCCAACCGCAATTTATCCTGCAATAGAATAGCCCTGGGGGCGAGCTCGACAAATTCCAAATATTTTGGAAGAGATCCGAGGCCAGCAATGAAAGCGATTGACGCGGCAGGGAGAGAGAGGAGAGAGAGAGAGAGAGAGAGAGAGAGAGAGAGAGAGAGAGAGAGAGAGAGAGAGAGAGAGGGAGAGAGAGAGAGGGGGGAGAGAGAGAGAGAGGGAGAGAGAGAGAGAGAGAGAGAGAGAGAGAGAGAGAGAGAGAGAGAGAGAGAGAGAGAGAGAAGGGAGCGAGAGAGAGCGGTATCATTGATTTTTTTGTTTCCAGCAGAACATCCCCCATTGGAGACCGTATAATCTATCAGCCAAAACTATCTGAAATCGTTTAGTTCGTTTCTAGCTCACGCGTAGACTGAGAATCAGTGGTGGTAATATGCCGCAAAACACATGCCATTCGTGTAAGGCGTGAAACTACACCAAGCCCTCCCGATAGTGGATGTTCCTTTTGTTAACTATAGACTTTTTGACATTTGTCCTGTGTTCAAACCGCTTCGACGGAACCTGTATTGAGTGTTTTGCAAATTGGAAATTGCCTGAGGGAGGTTCATCGCTGAAAATGGATGAATGGCTTTCACATAACGATCCAACATTGACTGACCTCACCGACGGACCTGAAACATTGTATCGGCGCATGCTGTGGGGGTCAAAAAGCTGTTCTCAAAGGGAGGATGAAGTTGGTCTTTGAACTCTTGATGGCCTCTAGGAGAGGCGTACTTTAACATCTGACGAAGCATATAATTTGCACTCAATTTCGCCTGTGCAAAATTGGCCGTAGAGGGGAAGAAAGCTGGATCCACAGCGGATTCCGTGGCGAGCGTCCTTCACTTCCTGGCTCGCAATTTATGCACCCATATCATTTGTTTTTCAATTTATGTAACTGTTGCCTCCGAAACTTTTGCAGTGTTGAGTGAGTAGACTTTACTTAAATTAATTTTCTCATGTGTTTTTCCATTTGTGACTGTTGCCTCCGAAACTCTCTTTCTTTTGCTCTCACAACAAAGCTTTCACTGGAGGAGTCAGATTTTGCCATCGGTTATAAAAATCTTTAATTTCTGCAGGATGGAGTTTTTGCTGAGGTCTGAACAATGGCAAATTTTGCATATATGCGAAAACATATTTCGTAAGCACTTTTCATTGAGAGGAAGTGTTTTTTGCGCAAAAACTGACTCTATTGGCCATGTCTCAAGCGACTCGCATTTTTCCAACGGATGGATCCCAGTTCCTCTGCCGAGCATGCGTCCCCGTCATTTGCGTCACCATCGGCCGTATTCCCCATTGCAACTCACCCTCAGGTTCAACTCATTAGTCAATTCAACGGAGGGATGCATATTTCCAACAATGCAACAGGAATAAGTGTTGTGCATAGAAATGAAATTTTCACAACACAAAAATCTGTCCATTGAATTGGTTATTGAGTGGCACCTGAGGGTGATCTGCAATGGGGAATACCGCCGCATGTGATTTCACCCGCATTGCACCCTCGCCAACACGTCAAAAAGTTCTAAAAGTGAACAACGTTGACATAGAAATCAATTTGCCACACACAAAAACATTCGCTGAATTGACTATATTAAGTCGCAGCAGAGTGACAGTGACAATGGTATGCCTGTGACGGAGGTTTCTCGACCTGAGAAATCCCACTCTTTCGGCAAAGATCCGTGCATTCTGTGCCGGTGCAGATCGAGTTGAGCGATCTCGAATCGCATTCTGAACGAGGTTTTAACAACATCATCTCCAGAATAATTTCTCCCAATTATCCATAGATTTCCAGCACATACGAATATGTACAGTATGTTGCAAAAAACCTGTCACAGAAACAGGGGGAATGGGAGATGATGATTTCCATTTGCAAAATATTTGTTACACATATGAGGACGTAATGGAAGAAGGTGATTTCCTTTTGCAAAATACTTGTAACGCATATTGGCTTAGATGGGACAATAAACCAACCAAGAATTATTATGTGATCGACGTGATAATGACAGCATAATGATTCTTGTTTGGTTTATTGTCCCATCTAAGCCAATATGTGTTACAAGTATTTTGCAAATGGAAATCATCATTTCCCATTCCCCCTGTATATGTAACAGGTTTTTTGCAACGTACTGTACATGCTGATGCTGCAGTGATAAATGCATAATCGCACATATTGTTACCCGTATTTGAGCCATTGAACCTGTTCAATGGCTAGATTTTTTTTTAGAAAATTTAATTTCTATGCACCAACTCCTCTCCCTTATTTCCATTGCTGCGAAATTTCTCACCCTCAGGTTCAACTTCAACTTGAGGTTAATACAATATACAGTATGTAAAATTCTAAAGGCTTGAGACGGACTGCAGAATTCGTTGAAAATTGCGGCTGATTACCTGCTATCGGTGCGCCGATTAATCATCTTGGATTTTTGATTTGTCGGCATCTACAGGGTGATCCGTTGGTTTTGCAGTGATACGGGCCGCATTTTCGACTAATGCAGCTTGTGTTCAAATTGCTCGTCATCAGCAGCTATGCAATGGAATACTCGTTGCCATTCTTGCAGCACATTGGCAACATGTTCCGGTGTGATTTGCCTGGTAACTCGCTCTATTGCAGCCTGCAAACTCCTGAAAATTGTGGGGAGTGATTTTGTAAACGTTGGATTTCAGATACCCCAATAAAAGAAATCCAACGGTGTAAGGTCTGGGGATCGTGGCGGCCACTCATTAGGGCCACCTCTTTCGACCCTTACCATAAGACGGAAATGGGCGGACACACCGGCGTGTTGGAAAAAAGAGTTGTTTGCGACAAGATGGTTGTGCACTGCGGGAAGACCTGTTACTAGAGAAGCTGCAAATATCTGTCTCCCGTCAAGTTTTCCTGAAGGAAAAAGGGACCAATGATCAGTTCCTGTTTTGTTGCCGGTTTTCGTGGCCATTGAGAACGAAGGTACCCTCATGCGTGAAGCAAAATATTGCGGTCAAAGGCCGGGTCGGTGTCGATCTGTTCAATGGCCCAGCCACAAAAATTCATCCTTTGGGCTGCATCCCCGTCATCAGGAGAGTGAATCAGTTGCAACTCAAAAGGGTGAAATTTGGCCTCCTTGAGAATTTTGTGCACACCTAATGCCACAGCTGGTGCAGGTACTTTGCTCGGGATTGTGCTCGAAGGTGGCCAGAACTGCGGCGTATCCTTCACTGTGAATTGGGTCTTGAACTTGTGCATGAGATCCGTTACAATTGAAGCGGCTGGTCCTGGTTTTTCGTGATGGCGTGCGTGGAAAAATGCCGTCCCCCTTTTCGTTCGAGTATCGAACCATCATCGATTTCTTCTCACAATTTTCAAATAGCAGAGCAAAAATGAACCTTCGGATCACCCAATACCATCATCTCACCTGCGATTTTCGTTCGCTCTTTTCGTCAATTTTCAAAAACAGCAGCGCCGATGTTTTGCCCGTCTCCGCCTGAGTTCAAAGTTCGCAGCCAGTGCGGCAGAAATGCACACTCGCACAGAGGCGCACCAACCAGTGGCGTTGACAGCGCTGCTCACCAATGTTGCCACAAAGGTTCCATCGCGGATGCAAAGGGGAGAGGCTCGGCGAGCCGTGCTCATAATTGGGTGGATTCAACGCAGGTGAATGCTGCGTGATTGGCAGCTGATGTCATAACACGGATCAACGTTGAATGTTTTCAATCTGTTGCGTTCAGACGTCGCAGTACGGTGGGAATCACTTTGACATGTGCATCACAATGAATGGATCGGGGGACTGGGATAGAACGGACTGAGGCAGAATGGGACTGAGGCAGAATTTTTTTGTCGGCCTCTGTCCACTTCTGCCCCAGTCCCATTCTGCCTCAGTCCCATTCTGCCTCAGTCCCATTCCGCCTCTGTCCCATTCTGCCTCTGTCCCATTCTGCCTCTGTCCCATTCTGCCTCAGTCCCATTCTGCCTCAGTCCCATTCTGCCTCTGTCCCATTCTGCCTCTGTCCCATTCTGCCTCTGTCCCATTCTGCCTCAGTCCCATTCTGCCTCAGTCCCATTCTCCCTTCTGTTCCCATTTTCTGCCTCTGTCCCATTCTGCCTCTGTCCCATTCTGCCTCTGTCCCATTCTGCCTCTGTCCCATTCTGCCTCTGTCCCATTCTGCCTCTGTCCCATTCTGCCTCTGTCCCATTCTGCCTCTGTCCCATTCTGCCTCTGTCCCATTCTGCCTCTGTCCCCTTTTCTGCCTTCCCAGGTCCCATTCTGCCTCAGTCCCATTCTGCCCCTGTCCCATTCTGCCTCTGTCCCATTCTGCCTATGTCCCATTCTGCCTCTGTCCCATTCTGCCTCTGTCCCATTCTGCCTCAGTCCCATTCTGCCTCAGTCCCATTCTGCCTCAGTCCCATTCTGCCTCTGTCCCATTCTGCCTCTGTCCCATTCTGCCTCTGTCCCATTCTGCCTCTGTCCCATTCTGCCTCAGTCCCATTCTGCCTCTGTCCCATTCTGCCTCTGTCCCATTCTGCCTCAGTCCCATTCTGCCTCAGTCCCATTCTGCCTCAGTCCCATTCTGCCTCTGTCCCATTCTGCCTCTGTCCCATTCTGCCTCTGTCCCATTCTGCCTCTGTCCCATTCTGCCTCAGTCCCATTCTGCCTCAGTCCCATTCTGCCTCTGTCCCATTCTGCCTCAGTCCCATTCTGCCTCAGTCCCATTCGATCCCAGTCCATTCTATCCCAGTCACCGGTCCCCAATGAATCAATGCCGCATGCCACGCAATTGCTTTTGAATTGAACAAACTTTTATTGTCATCATATCATTGTCATCATATCAATTGGCTTGCGTTTTTCGAGAAGTCGTTTAGAAGTCGAGAAGTCGGTCGGGTTTCAGAAAACAAGAATTGAAAGTGTCGGAAACCCCTTTTTTATCCTTACCAGAAATGAGGCATGGTCAAATCGAATGAAAATTTCGAAATTTCGAACAACACATCCATCAGTTCTTGAGGCGATGTATTTCGCTGAAGGAGACACAATAGTTTGCAAAGAGGATACAGTTTTTTGAGCCGTGGCCCCCAATAATGGTGCTTAATTTAGAGAGGGGCCAAAGCCATCCATCTCCGCTGGTTGTTACGCCTCTGACCAACTGTGAACCTGCCGAACCTGACGTCTGGACTTTGACCTCGGCCAGATGCTAGTTAAAACATTCTTGCTGCTCATCGAAAAAAAATCAACCTGGCAGTTCTCAGATCAGTTGAAGCTACTGGATGCACCGGAGGTCCCTTACAGCGGCGCGTTCTCACTCAAAAGTGTTGCGGGACGAGATCGAAAATAAGCAGAACAGCAGGGAGGGAACATGATTCAACACTCGAAAAAACGGTGGGATTGGTTTGTGGAAAACTCTATTCCATGGCCCAAGACATAACAGACATTTTTTACGCATTATCCCAGCCGAACACATTCGGAATTAGATGCCAAGACTAGCCGCTTCCACCTCTTCACAACTCGAGTGACCATTCGTACCCGAGTTCCCCAGAACAAATTGCCAATATGCCGCAAGAATAGCACAAGGGCATAGTGACGTTGAATAACTTTTACCACAGATTTAAAAAAAACTGAGATACATATGATTTTAACGAACACTCAACTTGCAAAATTAAAAACAAAACATTCCCCCATTTAAGAGGTACCAATAGTTGCAGTCTGGTGTCTTTGCCGAGCTTTGTTGCAATCTGGCACATTTTTCCTCGTCCTACTTATGCGAAAAAATTAGAAAAATAAAGTTTTGAGGGCAACACTTAAATTGGGAAAAATGCATTCGTGGTTAAAGTAATTCCGTCGTCATCACATAACGCTATTCACGGCAGTTGACGGTGGGTGACCAGTTTTAACACATGCGGCACAATATCTGAACTCGCGAACCGCTTAACCTAACCAATTCATCACCCTGTGCATGGCGAGAAAAAAAAAGTCCACAAAATTTATCGCGCACCGATCGTGGCAATGAACTGAAATTTTCAACGAATTTTCAACCTCCATCTCAAGCCTTTAGATTTTTACAAACTGTATAACTGGACAGCCAATTCAACAGACGGATGCATCTTCAGTGCAACAATGGAAAAGGAATAAGCGTTGTGAATAGAAAGGAATTTTCGCAACACAAATCTATAATTTGAATTGGTTATAAATTTGAAATTGGGGGGTGAATTCAGAAATGGTGAATGCGAGCATTTGTCTTTTTCTGCCGCCGTTTGAAGCGTCCTTCCTAAATGTCCTCCGCATTTTGAAACAACCTCCTCAATGTCCTCCGCGTGTATTCATGTTATCTTTCAATGTCCTCTGCGCAAGTTGAAACAAACTCCAACATAATCTTATGCATGTCGAAACTTCGTCCCTCAATGTCCGCCGCATGTTGAAAGCGTCCTAGTTCAATGTCCTCCGCATGTCGAAACATCCTCCATCAATGCTGAAACATCATCACTCAGTGTCCTCCGCATGTTGCAACGTTCGCACTGATGCATATTTTCCCCCATGCGATGTGGCGAAGAGAAAAATGTCCCAAAACACAACTTCCACAGGGGTTTGATTTTATCAGGAACCCTGTTTATAGCAAGCATCCCATAATTATCATTCCTGTCTCGTCTGTTTGTCAAAAGCCTATTGCTCCTTGACGCCAAAACGATCTCTGAAGAATCTGAAGCATGTGAAGATTTCCGAAGTGCAAACTTTATCAAATGAAATCTCCATTATTCTCGTATATAATTTCGCACAAGAGAACCGCAGGGATTTATCACGCGGCACCTGGAATCACTTCACGCATTAATTTCCTCGACGTGACAGAAATTATGTCAGATACGGGCGGTTATTAAATAGTCCCGTCATGCATTGAAATTGAGATACGGTATTTCCCTAATTCGACATTACGTGCTATATCCTTCGTTGAACTGCTCCGAAATTGGTTTTCCACAACCCCATGTCTGCGCTTCGGAGCTGATGTCATCAGAATCTCCTTTGTGCAAGATGTACACTGCTCATTCAACCGCATCATTGAGGATCATACCATTTTCATTGACCTTTCCAAAGCGTTTGATTTTGTGCTGCATGCTTTACTTGTGGGTGAATTAGAGGCACTCTCACCCCCTTCTCCTTTATCCCAGCTATTTAGATCTTTTCCCGCTTTTCGTTCCGAAAAAGATAAAATCGTGGGAAAAGTGCATGTGTTGAACCTATGGTATAGGTCGGCGTGTACCGCAAGGTAGCGTTCTCGGCCCTCTCATTTTTCAGGCATTACCCATTTTTGATTGTAAGCGTTATACTATGAACGAGTACGAAGTCAACACGAAATGTTTTTCTCTGATTTATCTGTCTCTAATTCCCATGAATTCATGCACATTGCCTTTTATGACATGCACTTAAATTTCAGATCACTTGTGTTTGCTCATTTTGTTACTCAGTTCTCTCACACACATTCAATTCGCTCTGACGTAAGTTCTCTTATCGCTTTTAAATTTACCATTCTGATTCTTCAACTTTGACGCCTTGATGTACGAGTAATATGCTCTGATTTTGTTTGTCAAGGTTCCTTCATAAAATTCCTCCAAAACAATGACACATCCTTTTTTCCAAATTTTCTCAAAAATTCCTCAAAGAGAAGCTTTCAGAAATTAGAGGAGAGAGAGAAAGAGAGAGAGAGAGAGAGAGAGAGAGGAGAAGAGGGGGGGAGAGAGAGAGAGAGGGAGAGAGAGAGATGGGAGCGCACATAACGTTGTTTAGAGTGTATAACGGACGTTTAGAGTGTATAAAGCGATTAGCAGAGCGCTTTATCTTTATCTTTACCTTCTCCAGGACATTTGCATGCCAAGTTTATAGCATGCCAAGATTTTAATCTTTGAAAAAATTTGACGTTCAACTTCACTGTTGAGATTTTTTGAAATAAATAAAAAAATAAAATAAAAGTGTCTATACTGAAATGCAAAAAAAAAAAATCAGGAGTCGCGACGCAAAACTGCTTTTTGGTTGGTTGAAAGCATCGTCGAATGCGATTTGGTTGAAAGCATCGTCCGATTTGGTTGAAAGATCGTCCGATTTGGTTGAAAGCATCGTCCGATTTGGTTGAAAGCATCGTCCGATTTGATTGAAAGCATCGTCGAATGCGATTTGGTTGAAAGCATCGTCCGATTTGGTTGAAAGCATCGTCCGATTTGGTTGAAAGCATCGTCCCATTTGGTTGAAAGCATCGTCCGATTTGGTTGAAAGCATCGTCCGATTTGGTTGAAAGCATCATCCGATTTGGTTGAAAGCATCGTCCGATTTGGTTGAAAGCATCGTACGATTTGGTTGAAAGCATCGTCGGATTTGGTTAAAAGCAACGTCCGATTTGATTGCAAGCATCGTCCGATTTGGTAGAAGGCATCGTCCGATTTGATTGAAAGCATCGTCCGTTTTGGTTGATAGCATCGTCCGATTTGGTTGAAAGCATCCATCGAGGCCAGTCTTCTGTTACATGCTTTCCAATTGCCTTCAAAGGCTTCGTGTTCACACATGCGCTCCTTTTTAATGCACACTGGCGTGTGAACCCCGCTCTCACGGTGAGCGAGGTCTTCCAAAAAAGGCTATGTGAGCAACGGTCACATAAGGATATCCTGTTAGTCAAAGCGTGAAACGCGCAGAGCAGATGAAATCGGCGAACTACTAATAAAGTTACCGACGGCTGGCACATTTACCGTTGCAACAATGTTTGCAAGATGTCGGGACCATTTACCACTCTTTTATAGGCTCTGTCATAAATAACAGCTCTCACTAGATTCGAACTTGTCCCAGAGAGCACTGCAATTGCAGCAAAGAAATCGCATAACACGTTCAAAAATCAATAAGAAGCATGTGGCGCCATCTTCAATGTAAAAAGTAATTCCTTCAGCGCGGACTTGTATTTTATTCGGTTTGCAATTTGAAATCTTGGACTTTCCCTCATGGACGGCTGGATTTGTCTGAGGGAAAAATGATGGGACCTGTGTACGGCATCCTGGCTATTCTCGCAGTCGTTGAAAACCACAATAAACGATCTCATGCGGAAATTTAGCCCGGCTCGGTCGCCCGTGAGAGAGGGCAAGGAAGGCCGTCTATAGACAGGTAATATTGATTTGACATTTGTATGGCCACGTAATTTGTTTGCCTTGAGGATTCGGAACACAGTCAAGGGCGCAAAAGCCGGGGGACAGGGGGACACGTCCCCCCAATATTCTTCCGATGGAATTCGTCCCCCCCAATAACTTTGTCGAATTTCAAATTTTTACCGGGAGCGCCTGAAAATTTGCTCTTTTTTCAAAAATTGAGCATTCTGGGCATCATTTAAGGTTCCATTTTTCAAAATTTCTTCCCCTTAGGGGAGGGGGACACCCCCTCCCCGAACCCCCCCCCCGGCGTTGCGCTGCGCGTAACGCACCGTCGGGTGCTAACAAGTCACCCTTGCTGTTCGATGGTCCCTCGTCCCCCCAAAGTCCATGTGGCTTTTACGCGCTTGACACAGATGTTTTGCTGGTGCCAATGTCTGCTGCGGCCTTTAGTTGGCTAAAATAGTCTTTGGTCTGAGCTAGAACAACGCCAGATACCTATCTAAACCGGAAGTGAAGATCTTTGGCCACACTGAGCCGACCTCCCTTACTTGGAAATCCGTGACCTCCGGCCATGTTCCCATTGGCATGTTCACAGCTGCGACCCAACCGCCAGTTTACTGAATGGATTTGTATTGTGAAAGTTTCTTTTCTACAGCTCATTCCACTTGAAGATATGAGCTGAGAATGCTTCACACTCTTCCATTTAAATACACAGAAAACTTTAATTTCTATGCCGAGAATGAAATTATTTATTTATTTATTTATTTATTTATTTATTATTATGACCGAGTTTTCATTGTTGAAAGAATTTTATATTTACTCTGAGCACACTTGGGAGCATTCTTGGCTCATATCTTCAAGTGGAATGAGTATATGCACTTTCCATTGTTGCCAAAGTTGAGTCCTTCTTCTGAATGAACTATTGGCCTACTAATTCGATACTGAAGGTGACTGGAAACCTGAACCGATCTGTGTATTTTGCTTGTTGTCAACTTCCTGTATATGTCGTGCGCCATCTGTGTGTTGTCAACCTACAACTTGCTGTCCGCCAGTTACCTCCAAACCACGCCTGGGAACTTGGCATGTACCTACAGATAGGCCATGGGAATGACGCAGCAACACTATTCAAGTGGATACCCTGTACCAAATTTTCCGTTTATTGTTCTTCATTCCACCATGGAGACCCCGCGTTTCGAATAGTCAATGATCCGTTTCGAGCTGGAATGAGCCAATGAGCGAACCGATGAGAAAAGGGTAAAGCTTCTTTTACAAAGGAAAAACCATCTATAGCATATTGTCCTGAATACCTTCCTCTATACCTACCTCTTTCATCAAAATCAATTTGGTTTTCGATGTGGACGCTCCTGCGAGGCGCAATTAGTGCTTTTTGCCGATGATATTACTCGATCGCTTGACTCTAGTGTTTCCGTGCACGCAATCTTTTTAGACTTGACCAAAGCCTTTGATATGGTCTCTCACACAATGCTCCTTAGAAAACTGCGCGAGATATACCTCAACCCATAACTAATCTGGTTAAATCCTTCCTCTCAGATAGATCACAGCGAGTGAGCCTTCAGGGGTCCATTTCTTCTTCGGTCCCTGTAACATCTGGAGTTCCCCAGGGTAGTGTGATTGGACCTCTTCTGTTTCTCATTTACATAAACGATTTAGCAGAAAATGTTTCAAGCTCAATTCGTATGTTCGCAGACGACGTTGTAATTTATCGACCTGTCCGCGAGCAGGGTGACTGTACTAGGCTGGCGGATGACCTTGCAACTGAGGGTCACTGGTGCGACAGGTGGGGTATGAGGATAAATGTAAACAAGTCCAAGTTTCTTCCCTTCGGAAATCGCGCTGTACCCTTTCATTATTCGGTCAAAAATGCTCCACTAGAGACAGTCAGCTGCTTCAAGTATCTTGGCATTCTCTTTACAAGTAACTTCAACTGGACACCCCACATAAATGAGGTGATAAAAAGGCATCCAACACTGTAGGATACATTATGCGAAACCTTGCCCGTGCAACGATTGCGCAGAAAAAGCAGGCGTACGTCACCATGGTTTTACCGATCCTGGAATATGCCTGTGCTGTGTGGAACCCCACCAAAGTTACTGATATTCAGGCAATTGAGGGTGTTCAACGACGGGCCGCTAGGGTAATAACAAGCTCTTACGATCGGTTTGCAAGCGTTTCAGCTATTCTTTCCAATCTAGACCTTTCAACGCTGGCCAGTAGGCGTCGTGCTCATTGCCTTAATTTTTTTCGCGATATTGTGGTTGGCAATGTTGATTTCTCCATTCCATCTTGTTACTCCATCAAATCAGTTCAACGACGAACCGATAATGGTTCAAGTTTCAACATTCCATTTGCGAAGCGCAATGTTTTTCGAGATTCTTTTTTTCCTCAGGCCATAGCAAATTGGAACAGTCTATCGCGAAACTCTCCGATCATCCTAGATGCCATTGAGAGGATGACCCTTGTTGCGCCTGTGTGAAATCCTTCTTCGATTAGCTAGTTTGCCCTCATCCTGTCGCACCAGCTTCCTGCTTGAATTTGGCTGCGGTTTTTTATTTTAATTTTATGAACTGTTTTTATTTCTTGACTGCTACCATTTTATCACAACAACCAGTTCATTTTGTTGTTGTAATTTTGACTGAAATAAATAAATGTTACTGGAGCATGCAATTGCGCCAACTGGTGCGTTAAATCAACAGCTTAAATCCAGCAATGAGCTATAAAGCAAAAAATTAACCGCAAATCATTGAAAGAAGATTTCCTTCCTGCTTTCATGTGGCCCACATTGAAACGGAAACGAGCCTTTGGGCATAAGGTGGCCCTAATGTGCCTCATAGGCCAACGCCTATACGCAAACTCACGAATATTTCTCACGGTGTACTTTTGGTCAAACTTCATAATAGCATCAAAGAGAGAGAGAGAAGAAAGCCCCTGGGAGCAAGTCATATTTCCCGGGGATTAAATAGTGCTGCGGTTTCGAGGCACCCTGTTTAATTTAATTTTAATTTAATTTAACAAAGAAAACCCGCATTAATTCGCAGGTATTATCACCGTTAAACAGTTCGTCAGAACATAAAATAGCACAAAAAACAAAAGTAAATCGCGCTCTCGTGGTATCCAAAAATCAACAGTCATTCAGGTTGGTCAGGTACGGCGAGATTGTGGTTGGTCAGGGCCGGCGAGATTGTGGTGTTACAAGAAAACTCGAAGAAGGAGGCAGAGAGTTCCAAGCACGAACAGTGCTGGGAAAGAAAGTGTGAAAATATGTGTTATTCTTTATGATCGGTGCGGAGATATATCGGCAGTGCTGTGTTCTGCTGTGGTTTGCCACGAGGACAAAGTCAGGCGGAAGAGAAATTTTTATATCTACCTGAGACGACAATGTGGTGCAAGAATTGAAGACGTCTCTCAAGCCTGCGTTGTTTCAACGTCTGAAGTCCGAGCTTGGCTAGCATGGCAGAAACACTAGAGGTGCGTGCATAGTCATTGAGAATGAAACGTGCTGCAGAACGTTGCACTTTTTCCAGAAGACCAGAATGACCCTGTGTGTGAGGGTCCCAGACAACTGAAGCATACTCAAGGTTTGGGAGAACAATTGCTTTGTAAGCTTTCAGCTTGACATCGGGATTGTCAATCTTAAGATTGCGCTGAATAGCCCCAAAACCACGGCTAGATTTGTTTACTACGCTTTCAATGTGGCAGTCCCAGTTCAAATCACGAGCAAGAGTAACACCAAGATAAGTGAATTTCTCAACTAAAGGGGTCTGGGAACCAGAAAGGCTATACATGTGTTGTGGAATAGTTGTCGAAATATTACGACCTTTATGAAAAATTTGAGAAAGGCGCACTTTTGAACATTCACTTCCATCTTCCATTTCACGCACCAGTCGTAGATGGTAAGCAGATCATTTTGCATGACAGCGGCATCTGTTGCGGTCGGTTTTTGGGCATGAGGTTAAGGCATGCTCCCATGAATACTCTTTTGCATCATTCTATATACACATATCAGAGTGTGCGTTCATTCTTTGCAGTTTGGGAGCAAATGAGCCGTTTTCGCCTTGAGCTGTGAGGATTTTTCTCATAACGAACTCTATATTCGGGTTCCACATATCGAACGGGAAGTTGTTTCCCAATAGTCAGTTTCGAAGACTATGCTTAACCGCAGAGTAGATGAAAAAAAGCAAAAACGGCCAAAAAATGTTGACCTCTTGCTTCGCGATGAAAGTGAAAAAAAAAATAAAATGCTCCGGCGTTCCGTTGGCGAGCTCTGTACAGGTTGTTTCAAAATTCTTGCGTAAAAAATCTCCAACGATATTCCTTGACATGGTCTCCAAGAATGCATCAAATTGTTTGAACTCAGGGCGCAACTTGGAGGAGGTATAGGGGTGTAGGGGCCTACCCCCAGTTGTAAAATTTTTCACGCAAAATGAGGTACACCTATTTTAAAGATAAATATGGGTGACCCTTGTGTTTTTCCTTTTATCGAGTACGCAAGCGCCGTATGGGACCCAGCAGAACATGGAGATATCGCAAAAGTGGAAACGGTCCAACGGAGAGCTGCCCAAATCATTTCGAATTCATATTGCCCGTCATGTTATGTAGTGTTACCAGTCTTCTGAGCGATCTTGGCCTGTCTACTCTGTCATGTAGGCGCAAAACTCACATGGACTTCACCTTTTTAAGCAGTATCCAACAATATAACCCACTCTTTTAATTTTGCCATTTGTGTTTGTGGCAATATTGTTTTCATAAACAATTAAAAAAATAAATTTAGAGCACTTAACAACGAAAAGTAAACCATGCCCAACTCACCAAACGCATACTGCAGGTGGAAACGCAAACGCGGAAACGAAGATTGACCCTTT
>JASGXE010000707.1:0-29743 GCA_030068105.1 Sinentomon sp. SZTP_YWyxl
CCTGAAAGGCAAAGTTTATTTCACGCTTTATTTATAGGGACAACCAAGATTTTGAAATAAACTTCTTTAACACAAAAGTTACGACTGAGATATTGATTTAATTGGAGTTGCTTCATGAGACGCCCCTCATGATGTATCGGAAGTCATAAATGTCAGTTAACACAAATTAAAATTAAAACTATTCAAACTGTTTTTTTGGTCTTGATGTATTCCATTGACAAAGAGAAGCACCTAAGATCAAATCCTGATTCGTGAATCTTTGAAGGTTGAAAATGTTTCTGTAAAGAACTAAGGGTGCATGATATCGTGCCGTTTTATTTTTCTTTATTCACGAGGATCGTAAGTTTGCGCAGGTTCCTCCACTCTCGCACCATGGGTTAGATGGAATATCGCTTTAAAGAAGTGTGCAGCTTAGAGGTGTCAAAACGGAATGAACAAATTCAGTTATCTTTAGTTAGTTCCGGCGTTTATCGTGTCTCACTATGAGAGTGAAAGTTTCACCATTTTCCTGAGAAAATAAAAGCGATGGTGGAATGCTTTCCTATTGTTATTTCTGCAGGTAAATCCTGTAAGCATGATTCCCATTACACGTACTAGTCCGACTTCTAGATAAAACATTTATTTTTTGCTTCCAAGACTCACAAAATGTGTTAACAGAAAGATTCTGAGTCACAGATAAACAATCGTAGGTAACAAAAAGTAAGGAATATGTAAAAATTATGATGGATATAAGACAAGAAAAATGTAACCATGACGTCAATGGATCAGGAGATATCAGGAGGTATCAGATTGAATAAAATAAAGGGATTCCAAAAGTCGAACTAGCATGAGCAAACACAATCAAAAGTTAAGAGATATAAGAAGAGACTTCAGAAATGAGCTGGGAATACAATCATTGCCTGACGATTTTGTTTGGGAAGAAAAAATGAAATAGTTTAAAATGGTGGTAATTTTAAAAATTTTATTTGGTTAAAAGCTAATAATAATGGAAACGACGTGATATTGGAGAATCAGCGTTGAAACAGGATCCCCCATGCAAAAAACGGAGGAAATTAATTGCCGAATGCATTCACTATTTGATTGAATGAAAATGATTAAAATTCGGCGAATCATCAAAAGTAGTACATTTACTTCGAAGCTTATGGCCTTTACAAATTTTTAAAGCGCGAAGAGTCAGGAATGCAAGTGCCTCATTGATTTCTTACTATTCGCAGTTGTGATATTCTCTTCTCTTTCCACAAATCCTGAAAATAAGTTCGTTCCCCGATCCTCTGTCAATTTGCGGCATTGTCAGAGTTTCTTGATAAAAATGATCGTGTTTGCTGTTTATCCAGTGACAAATATCATTTTTAAATTTCTCACAGATTGGATTTTAAACTTTATCGATTTGTGAAGCGGGAATGGAATTCGAAGAGTACAGAATAGTTGCATGATAAAAGCCTTCTTTGTGGGCGTCTAGTAACACTGCTGAAACGAGTGATCAATGGCACAGATGCTATTGTTTAGCCAGAAGTGTTATTGTTCCATTTACTGATATCAGGCTCAGAATGAACCAGTAATGTCGGAGATCCAGGTACATGGCGTGGAACACAATTTGTCGCAGATACCGGCGTGCATCTTAGTTGCAAGGATGTTTCAAATGAATGTGCGCTTGGGGCGCAGAAAGACCAGACACAGAAATTTGGCTAACGACAGCTTTTTGTTTTCGGCAACGTCTTTTTAACTGCAACGAAAATATCCGTGAAAGCTGCTTGACAATTGGATACGTTGCAGTCGCAAAAGAACCAAAAAGGAACACTTTATTCATTTCTGTTCAGTGAACCTTCCTCTGACTTCAAATTTTCCCCCAAATCATGAGGAAGTATTGGATTGCAAAGTGAAGACTGTGTTCTTCAATGCCGCGAAGTTCCTTGGACTTAAAATCAGCTTTAACATGAAGATGTCAGTAAAGATGTCAGATGTTCAAATATTTGGGTTTGCCATGGCTATGTTAGCAGCAGAGTAAGAGGACACAAATTTGCTGATTTATGGGACACACAAACAATGGGAACTTCAGCTACGTGAAGGGCGTTTTCTTAATGCCGTTAATGCAGAAAACCTGACTAACGGCAGGGATACACATTTTCTGCTGTCTCACGGTCACAGGGTATCCACGACAGCTACTTCGTCTTGATCTTTCGGTCAAAAATTCTTCAATGTGGCGTGTCTATTCTAGAAGCAGGAGCGGACGGGCAACATTTATTCCGGCAGGTATTTGAGGAAAAAGGCGAGACTCAAGACAAAGCCCATTGGAGGACTTTTCCCACATCAAGTAACAGTTCCTGTGAACAGTTTTGTCCAGCGGTTTCGAGCGAACACGATTTTAAGTTTTTTGTTTTTGACTCAACCCAGTTTTGCTTCAACCGAGCAGTAGTTGGTGAAAATGGATTCTTGTAGCGATGGGTTGAAAAATACAACAGATGACTGATATTTGTGACAAGAACTCTGTTTCAAAAACATAGTTGAACTCCAGAGCGATGTAATCCTGGCAGAAACTGGTCTCTAAATCATTTCCGAAAAGTTACCAGATACCACAGGGTCCCCAGAGCAATCGGATAACATAACAACGAAGGATTATTTACAAATTCACGAAAAAGCAGCTATTTGACGGATAAGGATGGTCGTGAGATGACCGGTATATTAACTACATTTCAGGAACTTTGGGAAAAGTGAAAACGAAAAGTCTGGGGTTGGACGCATGGGATCTGATCGGCTCATCCTAAAACAGTGCGCAGATTTCAATTTTAGATGAAAAACTGCTGTACAGTGAAATTGTTAAAGATATGGCAAGATTACAACTACAGGACAAGACCAAAACTGGAATCTAAATCCGCAGAAATAGGAATTAATAAAAGCCTACGTGGGAAACAAGAGAATCCTCTTATGACACAGATTGTGAATTTTCGTGTACAACGTGTTAGAAGTGACGGCAGGAACACAGTTTGTACCCAAAATAATTCGTATTGATGTGAGAATCACACGAGTACAATTAATGAACACATGATTAGACTTAGACTAAAATTGTTAGCATATTATCTTATTACTATAATATTGAAGAAATGTCTGAAATCGGGACAACCAATAAACCAGTTGCGTTCCAGAGACGTACCAGAAAATTCTACTTTCTTCGAAGATGTTTGCGTTGTTCGAAGATGATTGCGAACGATGTTCAAGCTTTCAACATATATTCGTATTTTGCAGTCGGTGGTGGATCCGCCGGTTGCGTGCTTGCATCCCGATTAGCCACGCTGCTTCCAAACCATTCAGTGCTCCTTGTCGAAGCTGGGGGGTTTCCAAACCTCCAAACTAAGATACCTGGGTTGGTGTTCTTTGCTGGGCAGGGCAACAATTGGAACTTTGAAGTAGAACCTCAAGATAATGCATTGATGGGATACAAAGAAAGGGTTAGTAGACTCAGAGGTTGACATCCCTTTTTAAGTGCTCTCATGTCGAGAGCACATGCAAAATGTTTTTGGTTACTGATGTCTCGAAAAAAAGATAGGTACTTGAGAAAATGGTAGTAATGTCAGTAGTTCCTCCTCCTATATGCATCGAATGGAAAAATCACTGTTTACTGAGTTATGTTTTAAGGATGTTTGGGCGAAGTGTATGTCTGGAAAAATATCTGAGGATGTATGCTGACAAGCCCTCGCGTGGAAACGAGCTCTTGATTAAAGCGAGCGGTGTCTCACCGTTAGATAAATTTTCAATTATTCGTAGTCGGATTCATATCTGTGGAACTTCTATATTCTTCTTCCTAAAATTGGTGGCTTTAGTTGGGTTGTGAAAAGGGAAAAGTCCAAAAAAGTATTTTTGTTTGGCTGATACCAACAGGGCGGTGAGGTGGGAAATTTCTGCATATGAAAAAATTATTGCCTTTTACAGAAAGTTTGCTTTTCTGGCGCGAGGGAATGTTGTGAAAGAAGTTATGCTTTTAAAGACACTCGAACAGTGCTCATCTTAATTTGAAGCCCTACAACTCTGCAGTAGCCTCTCGACTAAAGGCAAAGTATCGGAGATTTGATTTTGCCAAAAACATTCAGGTAGTTCGGATATTCTTTTCTGTTTATTTATAATCCAATTTTTATTAACTGCATTTTGTCCATGTGATTTCGCCTATTTCCTTGCGAAGCTTTTTACCACAACACGCAATGCTTCCTTGTAGACTTGTAATGTAATTCCTTGTAGACTTGACCCTCAAAAGGCAAGGCTCTTGCATCAAATTTCATGAGGTGAGCATTTGTTTTGAATGACAACATCCGTCCTCGACCAGTTTATGACTCAAGTAGAACTTAACCACGACGAATCCGCAAAAATATGCGGTATTCTTGAAAAAAGTGTCGTTTAATTCGAACGGCTGAACGACAAATGCGACATATCGAAATGTGGAATTCGTGGAACTTGAAAGTTACGCTGCATCTCACAATGGAAAATTACGTCAGAAACGTAATTTTCCTTGCAGAATGGCTTGAATTGGGCGGTCATTATCAGGAATTTTTAGTCAATGGTGGTGGAGGTGGAGAGATCATCTTGGAATGAATCTCCTTGCCGCCTTTTTAAGAGATTTCTGTTGAATTATATGTATTGAAAGGTTATTGCCTTTTATCGCGAATGGAGGAAACCAAATGTTACTCTAACACCTAAAAAGTCCGCCCGAAAATGCCTACTGACTGCCGATCAATTCCCGCTGTTTAATCTGAACAAACCTTCCAAAATGCATATTGGATCCTTGCTTTGAACTCCTTTTTTCGATCCCAAACAACCTGGCTTCCGGAATGGAGTATTCTGTGAAGCACGATTTGTCGTTTTGTTCGCCTACGTTCCATTAGCCCCCATGTTCAGTATCATACGATTTGCATTGACTTGAGGAAAGCGATCGTTACGGGACTACATGACCAATTACTCCAGAATGTTGTGAATTTACAGCATTTGATAACTACACTGTATTAGTAATAACACATACCTGGTTAAAACTACCAAAGTCAGCCACAGGGTGCGACAAACCTGATACCCTCAGGAAAACACACACTGCCACAATTGGTTGTTCTTAATCTGCAAAGTGATAACTAACATCACTCACCGCTTGTTCCTGCCATGTCAACGCGAGTCTTAGCGCTTTCACGTTGTCTCTGAGTTCGAAATTTTACCATGCTTAATTTATAACTTCAGGTGATATTCGCTGTAGTGCGGATGGGAACGCACTTTATGAAAGTGTGCATGAGTCATCAGAATAAAGTGTAAACGTCTTGCTCTCACCGTCATTGCCGTGTACGCGTTTCTTACAGAAAATGCCAATCCTAGCTGGAAAGGTTCTGGGCGGATCAGGAGCAATCAACGGCATGGTTCATGTGAGAGGAAATCCGTCGGACTACGACACATGGGAAGCTGAAGGGAATCCTGGCTGGGGTTATCGCGATATGTTGGATGTGTTTATTAGCATGGAACGCGTGCAAGGAAATTCGCCGCTATTTGACGGTAAAGCTCGATTTCAATTTTTAGATTTTTTTATAAACTGAAGATTCAGTTTGGTTAAACTATTTCAATGATCAGATATGGACGATGGTTAACACTACATCACGTCGATATAAAAATCACAGTACGGGAATACCTGTACTTAGCCTTCTGCATTGCTTCGAGAAATGGACTGCCAAAAACCGCATTAACAACGACCAAGCGTAAAAACTGCACGAAAAATATGATCTTGTGACTTGGGACAATACTTAATCTGCGGACAGCCAAGGTTTGTGGAAATCGAGTCGAGAAAAAATTGACTGCGCTGGAAAACCTGCCTGCACCGCACAAAAGCCCTTTAGTTTTCGATTTACAAGCTTTCGGGCTGAGAGATCCAAAGCTCGCAATCGATCTTTTTTGCGCGCTTTCGAGTCTATTTTAGTAATTTTTCATCGCAGTCATCAATGACATCCAAATAAGTCACAGCCACGAACTTCGGCCGATCCTGTCTTCGACATCGACAATAATTACAAAAGGTGCGATAACCCGCTTAGCAGTATGACACTTTCCGCCTAAGCCAACCGAGCATAGATCAAATGTGTCACTCTGAGAGCGGGTATGTTGTGAATTGAAATGCAGGGAGTTCGATATACTGGGAGCTGCACATCGCAACGCAACTTTTCTCATCCGGATCAGCTTCCCTTTGCGAAAGGCGATTAATCCTAGGGTGCTCAAATAATGAGTTGAGAAATTTTGGTTGGAAAATATGTTTTTTGCGCAGACGGCATCATGGAAATCCAGAAAGAGTTGCTCAAACGCGTCTGTGGATGCACAAAGTACTGAACCAGCGTAACCGGGCCGCCCACGCCGCCTATGATCACCGCGATGGAGACAGACCGAACACAACGAACCCGGGAAGGACAACAGCAAATCGTGTTGCAATTTCATCGAATGTGACGTATGACGAAAGCTCTCACCGTTCGCAAACCCAATTTAACTTCCGGACTTGTAACCGCCTCAGCCAGTTCAGGGTAGATAAACCGAAGTCCGATTCACGATGCCAAAATCTAAAGTTTCCCAGTGTGATTTCCTCGCTGCTCTCGGTCAGACACGCAGAACCAATCCTATTTACGTAAGCTCCTATTCTCCACGGACAATTAAAGGGTGGAATATTCTTCCAGACCCTATTGTCCAGTTGACTTGTCACGATACTTTTGTGTAAAGTAGGTCAACTGCATTTTGGAATATAATTGTTGTGTTGCCATATTTGTGTTATCGTTTGTTGTTATAATTATTGAACCACCAAACATTGTATTTGTGGTAATTAAAATTGATTGGTTGTTACGTCTCCTATATCTTTCCCTGCAAAATTTCCGTATCCAGATGTGATCGCGAATTTGCCATGAGCATAAATATTCACTCAATGACGTGCGTGATTGAGCATCCCATAAGGACTTATTCAACTGTGCAAATAATCATCGTCCAGCAAGTGAATTCCGTTAATTGTTGTTTGACTCAATCGTGTATGTTGAGGGGACAACACGATTTTCGTGTCGAGCATCCTTACTGATCTCGACGAGCACCTCAAAGCTTTGTGTTAAGGGTTTCAAATGGGCTCGCTATATCCGTCATTGCCAAGATTAAAAATGCCGCAATGAATGATATGGCAGCGGAATGCTGCCGATGTAAAACGAATTTAGACCAAAGGTGTCATCCCGAATGAATTTTTTGATCAAAGTGAGAATCTTGTGAGGCTGAATCTAACTGCATAGTGGAAAAATGTTTGCCAAACCATTCCACATCGTAAAGATCTGATTGTGTTTAATCATAAATCTTCCTCGTATACTTATACGTGAGAATGGAATGGATCGCAAACCATCGCGTCTAAACATGCGTTATGATCATCAAAAATCGGAATGTTAACAAAAGTTAAAAAATCTGTGTATATATTCTCTGTGATACTGTTTAAGTAATTGTGGTGATATTCAATCTTCAGTTGCAAATTTATTCTTTCAGATGATTTTCATGGCGATAGGGGACCCATAAGTGTAGGGCATTCGAGATTTAAGACACAAATTGCGGAAGATTTCCTAAACGGCGCCAAAGAATTGGGTTACGAGATTGGGGATTTTAATGGAAAGAATCAAACAGGCAAGCACATGTAATCGCGAACCAAGTCACTTGTTCAGTCAGTTATTTGCGTTAGAGCGTCAACATTAATTTTGGAAGTACTTCTCGGATCTGAAACCGTGCATCGGAAACAATCTCTTCATTTTTGTGGATAAGCATAGGATTATATGTTACTTTGACAATTTTTGCATTGAAGAGAGCCCAAGATAAAACTACGATAGAACAATTCCATCGATATATTGATCTGTGGCCTGCTTCTGCGCGAAAAGTGAGACCGCTATTTTTTCCCCCTTCAAGCTTCAAACTAGATATTCGATGTTTTTAGCACAAGATGTCGGAAATGGGTGGGAATGAAACTTGTATCAGGCGGTGTTGGGATTGGTAATTTGTTTAAGAAAATGTTAAAATTTACTTTACAGAAGCAAAATTCAGTGAAAATGAATTCAAAGATCAAGTCCAAAGATCGTTAGATGCAATTATGTGGTGTTATTAGTTGTATGAAGTTCAGTCATAATCAAAACAAAATTCTTAGTTGGAGTAGATCTGTAATCGCTCAAGACTACTTTGGGTATTTACATTAGGAACCAACAGTTTTATAGAGAAAATCTTGGTAATAACTACTTATGCCGGACCACTCATTTTGAGGTCCACGATGATTGGAGCAAGCACATGAATTTCCCGGTACAGTCGCGTTGACGTCGGGTTATCCACCAGCCAAGCGTATCACAAACATGCAGCATGCAAAACACGTTTTTTAAACCGATAGTTCCTGAATGTGACATTTTTTAGATCACATAAATGCACTCTATCTTTCCGCATCGACTGTGATTTCGTCTCTTTCAGTGTTCTCTCCAATTCAATGGAACATCGAGGAGAATGGTCTCAGGGTGAACTCGGAGCGGGCATATCTGCGACGGGCTGCTGACTTGCCGAATCTGAAAATTAGTATAAACACGTTTGTGCAAAAGGTTAGACAAGCGGTTTTGCCTTCCGTCATTTGTAATGTAGCTGTTATTGGTGTATCGATATTTAAAAGGCGGAAGAGCAATGATTGCCTTTGGAGACTGCCTAAACTTTTGCCTGTCAATTGACAAAAACGGCTGAGGCTTTCACGATAATGAAAACTTATCGTCTAATGAAGATTCCAAAATGGCGCATATGTGCGAAGTCAAAAAACATATGGTCCAAATCCCACTTATTATTATTATTTATTATTATTATTGTCACAATACTGCTACAAACTTAAATGGCAGCAGACGTGGAACAAAGTTCCGAGTCAATACAGTTAAAAACAATGTTAGTCAATGAAAAGTTAAAAACGAGAAGTCAAAAATGATCGAATGAAAATGGGAAGGAGGAATAGAAGATGCATTACGTTGGTGTGACGCCAAGGGATGCAGACGTTCTCCGTATGATGGGTGAGGAAGCAGGCAGTGCATTCCAATCGCGTATAGTGCGATGGAAAAAGGAATTGAAAAGTTGATTCGAGGTACAAAAGGGAGCTGCGAAGGAAAGCCCATTGTCTGTTCTGCGCTGGTTGGGTTTCAATGCATAGCAAGATGGCATGGAGAAGTTGTAGGAATGGGTAAAAATATCGCTGAAAAGTTTTATCCTGCGGTCTCTCCTCCGCGATGCCAGAGAAACTAAGCCAAGGTCCTTCAATAGAGCGGAGACGCTAATATCGTGCGAAAATGATCCAGTTATTATACGAGCAGCTCTTCTCTGGATCATCTCGATTTTTGAAATATCACACTGAGTAATGGGGTCCCAGACAGCACAAGCATACTCCAGAATTGGGAGCACTAGCGAATAGTAGGCTTTGAGTTTGGCTGTTCTGGAAGCATGTCGCATATTTCGGGATATGAAGCGAAGGGTGCAACTAGCTTTCTCACAAGTGAAAGTTATATGATGTTTCCAAGACAGATTGGATGAAAAGAAAACCCCTAAATACTTAAAATGGGTGACAGTTTCGATCGGATGGCCATCTATTGTATAAGAGAGACCAGGAGATATGTTAGGCGATCGGGAAAAAATCATTGCTTTGGTTTTCGTGGTGCTGATCTGCATTCCCCATACGTCACACCAACGAGAGACCTGGTTGAGATCGGTTTGGAGAGCATCGGAGTCGTCGGGTGAGTTAACTACTCTATAGAGTACGACGTCGTCGGCAAACAAGCGAACACAAGAAGTGAGATTTTCTGCTAAATCGTTAATATAAACCAGAAAGGCAATTGGGCCAAGGACAGTCCCTTGCGGGACACCAGAGGAAACGTATGAATCAGATGATACTGCGCCTGCAATTTTGACCGCTTGGGATCGATCATCCAAAAAGTTCGCTAGTAGTTTCACAAAAAAAGGTGGAAACCTAAGTCAAAGATTTTGCTCAAAAGTTTGTCGTGCGGTACAAGGTCAAAAGCCTTCTTAAAATCATGAAAATAGCATGTGTACAGTTACGAGCTTCCATATTCCTGCCAATCTCATCAGCTAGAAGGAGCACCTGAGTCTCGCAGGACATTCTTTCTCGAAAACCAAACTGGTTGGGGTGCAGGGTATTATTTTCGGACAAAAATTGACGCATAAAACAAGCCAAAATTTGTTCGAAAATTTTGGAACAAATACAAGTGAGGGAAATGGGTCGATAACTGTCTGGTTTGTTTGGCGGTAATCCCTTTTTGCGTATTGGAGTGACAAATGCTTTCTTCCAGTCAAGCGGGAGTTCCCCGTTCTTAAGAATGCAAGAGAAGAAGGGAGTGAGAATAATGCTTAGGGCAGGATTAAGGTGTTTAAGAAGGCGCCCAGGTAGGCCATCCGGACCCATGGCTTTTTTCGGATGTATTTTTGCCAAAAGTTTTTTAACACCAGCCACCTCAATGCGGGGAAGGGGGTACGCGACATCATTTTCAGCAATCTGCGCATATTGGCCGGGATTTCTCTTTGCGAAAACGCTAGTGAAGTAGTTGTTTAGTTCGTTGGCAATTCCCTCGTCACTCGTAACAAGAGTTCCATCATGACCAGTCAAAGAGGAAATTCTACTTCCCTGTTTAAGGGATCTTACGTATTTCCAAAAATTTCGACAGTGCTCACTTTCTAGGGCGTTGGAAATGAATGCATAATGCAAATCACTGTTGACATCGGCGCATTTAGTTCGGAGCAAATGATATTTGTCGTAGTCAGATTGTGACCCACTCCGCTTAAAAATCGAATGGGCACGCCGTTTTTTCCTGAGTAATTTACTAAGCTTGGAATTGATCCAGGGAAACTTCGGATTTGTTTTGAATTTTTTTACAGGCATTGCATTCATGAGGGACAAAAGGGTGTTTTTTATTGTCATCCAAGTGTCATTGACGGGTCTAGCGAAAATAGTGGCTTTGTTGAAAAGAGGATTTGTCAGTAGAATTTTGTTGACGATGTCCCAGTTTACAGCGGAATAGTTCAAAGTGGTTCTGACAACTTTACTGGCGGGCAAGCAATTTTTTTCCGAGAGTGACAAAACAACCATTTGGTGGTCGGAAATTCCAGGGAGTATATCTACGCTGAGGGCAGGGTGATCAAAGTTGACCATCGCGATGTCCAGAATAGTCCTGGACGTCGGGGTTATTCGTGTGGGTTTTTTAACGAGTTGTTTGAAACCAAAATCATTTATAACTCCCTCAATACACTTATCGTTAGGGTTTAGGGTTAACATTGTGCCTGGGTTGATTGTGATGAGGGGAGCAAAAAGATTTGGAGAGTTGACGTCTCCACAAATCAGGACATTTTGCCCACTCAGAACGTGTGACCTAACTGAGTCATGCAGTTCAATAAAAACGGGATCGTCGACTGCCAGATTGGGAGGCAAATAAATCGCTGCCAGGAGGACGTCGATATTTTTCTGAATGCGGAATGAACACCATACAATCTCTAGTTTACTTTCATTAGGGACAAATGATTTCACGGGGTGGCATGCAAGGGACTCATGCACCGCAATTAGCACCCCACCTCCGCGACGATGCCCCTGCCTGTCGCGCCTAAAAATCTGGAAATTGGGTGGGAAAACCTCAAGATCTCCAACCTCCGGTCTCAACCAGGTCTCGGTTAGCACAAGAATACTTAGGTTGAGTTGTCCAATGAGATTTGATAATTCAACACGCTTATTTAAAGACAAAATGGACTGACAATTCAGAATGCCACACTTGACCTCAGGATAGACTAAGTCTTTTGGTTTTACTTGAGGTGGGATGATGGTGACAGGTTTTGATGGCGTCGCAAATGTGAACATATTAACGTTTGCGACAGGCAAAAAATGTGGAGTGGCTGATCTGGGTGTCATCCCTCCCCCCACCATCGCAACTGACGGATCAATACTGGCCATCCCCCTCCTGCTGCTGGGTTGCACTGCAGGAGCAGGAAGGTGAGCACTGATCGCAGTTGGGATGGTTGAGGGAGGTAGCCCCGAGCATGCATTGACTGAAACTGGTGCAGAAATGGTTTGAAAGGTGGACATATTAACATTGTCGACAGGCAAAAAATGTGGAGTGGCTGATCTGGGTGGCATCCCTTCCCCCACCATCGCAACTGACGGATCAATACTGGCCATCCCCCTTCTGCTGCTGGGTTGCACTGCAGGAGCAGGAAGGCGAGCACTGATCGCAGTTGGGATGGGTGAGGGAGGTAGCCCCAAGCGTGCATTGACTGATACTGGTGCAGAGATGGTTTGAAAAGTGGACATATTAACATCGTCAACAGGCAAAAAATGTGTAGTGGCTGATCTGGGTGGCATCCTTCCCCCCACCATTGCAACTGACAGATCTGTACTTAGATAAGTACAGATTGTAAGTACTTAGATAAGTACAGATAAGTACAGATTGTACTTAAATTTGCTTGAAAGAAATGAGTTACATCCAACGGAAATATTAAGAATTTAGGCACCGAATAATGTGCTTTGTATATGGACCCAAAATCATGGCGTTGAATCAACGCAACATACGTTCACCGGCACGGTTGAAAAGTTATGTTGTCAGAATTTTGTGATCCCCATAATACCGATTAACTGCGATATGTATAGTACCCGGCAAAAAACAAGAGAAAATTAGCCTTGCTTTTCGGGCCTGGTATCGGTGCTTTGATCGATGCAATTACGATTTCGCGTCAGATATCAAATGCAGAAACTTGTTTGCTACAAAACACCACAAAACCACAAGTGATTGCAGCAGTAGAGGCAATGCCGGCATCGCAAAAAGCATTTTTTTCTCTTATTTTAAGCGGGGTACACATAATTTATTTCCTATTGTACGAGTGCATAGTACATCCACCCTTCCTCATGACCACAGCAATCTGCAGACACGGATTGGGAATTTACAATTTTAATCGACGAAAGTCCAATTTTCCTGCCATGTCCTGTTTTTTAGAGGAAATTTGAGATTAATTCGTGATGGACGAACTTTAATAGTGAAGGTGGGAAAGATCTTCTTTCAATCTGTTATGGGTGACGCGGCCGGCAGCGATCAATTCAGCAATAATTTATGAATTTTATTCTTGAGTGTACTGTTGCCGATGCATTTTACGTATATTTCACTACATTATTACCCTCTTTTAGGTCATCATAGACGAACATGATGCAGCGGTAGGCATCTTCGTTGAAAAGCTTGATGAAGTACTGGAGTTGAGGTGCAGAAATGAAATTATATTATCTGCTGGAGCCATAGGCTCGCCGGTGATACTGCTTCATTCAGGGATTGGACCAAAACGTCATTTGGCAGAAGTTGGGGTTTGTAATCATGTTGCCGATGAAAGTGCACATAAAATGTTTAATTTTTCTGCGTCGGGTGTCAAATACAAGTTATTTGCATTCGACTTATTCGGTGAATTTTGGTTCATTGAACACCGGCTACCTTTGGTGCTTCATGCATGCAAGACCTTAAAACGCAAGTATGATTGCAATGAAGAGAGCTAGCTTGCCTCTGACGTTTCGTGGAGTGCATAGGATACGAGATTGCATACAGGCAGCTGTACAATCTCGTCTATGATGCCATATGATATCATAAAAAGCAACCCGGATGTCGTCTCACAATCGTGTGAAAAATATCGTTTTTTTTTGGAATGACACCCCACTTTGACATCTCGTCGTAAACGCCAACAAATTCTACTGCTGAGTGTCAACTAACCTTGTCAAATTGACATGCGAACAGCGGGCTTATTTGATGTTGATTTTGCTGTTTTTTTCTAACCTATTGCTCCGAAATGGTTCGTACAGTCTATGATGCCATTTGATATCTTAAAGGATCGATATTTGCGCGGGAAAAAAATGTCCTGGGTCAAATTTCGCGTGGGGGCATGTAACTCCAAGCCATTCCGGACAGCTAGAGATATCGAAAAATCCGGCCTATTTTTATCTATAGCTGGTTTCTGAGAAACCAGCTATAGATAAAAATAGTTTTGTGAAACCAGCTGGATATCTGCAGCCGGTTATCTCAAAAAATGGCACTTTAGAAATCCCTACTCGAGATACAGGGACGCGAAAATGGCGCGAAAATGGCGGGAAAAGTTCAAAGTCAAAAACAGAGGGCATGCCGACAAAAGAAACACTAATAATATCACTAGATAAATGTGCGTTTATCTCGAAAACTTTTTTTCAATCCTTTGATGGCGCCGCCAGACGGCATCTGATGACATTTTCCATCGGATTTCTGGGAAGTCGTTGGCCGAAGTGTAAAGATGCATAGTCGGCAATGCGCGCCTTGATTGACAGGTCGGCTTCGCTTTGACATGCCGACAAAGGAGACCGCCTCTCATACTTTTTTACGATTTCGGTTATACAACTTCGATTCTTGGAATGAAGACATTGTACAGGTCTTTGCAATAAACGTGTCATCGGAAGTAAACATGCCTTCAAAGGAGTTGTTCCAATCACTTTAAAAATGAATGTGGGGATGCAGTAGTATAGAGACTTGTAAATTGGTGATACCATATGGCATCATAGACGAGATCTGTCTAAAAATGTGCTGACGACATAAACGCTAACATGCAAATGATTCTGCCCAGTTTGCTTCCCAGGCTTTCAGGAATGCGAGACATGCGTTTTTGCATGTATACAGCTAGGCATTGGAACATATTTGAAGTATCACACAGATTCCTTTCATTCAAGTCGAGGGAACACCACGGCAAACCATCAACAGACTATTTCAGAAGACAATTTCTCATCCACATTTATGTTGACATGGCAGACATACACAAATTTTTAGAAAGAATTTAACTATGTAAAGGTAAATTTTTGAGCGCTTCACGCTGGGTACCTGAAATGACCAAGAAATGCGCTAGCAAAACAGGTTTATCCCAGAAGTTCGTGATCATCCTAAGCTTTCTTTCTCTCAATAACTGCTCAACATGAGTTTCTGCAGATCGTCGCTTATACGCTTAACAAAAGCTCATTTTATGCACCAGTTTCTCAGATTATAAGCATCCTATCTTTGCTCACACTATCATAACCTTAACTTCACACCTAACCCTGACTTAATACCTTCACCTGTAACATGCTTATCTTCAAAGACATTGGCACTTTGGATGTGTTGCGTGATTTATCAACAGCAGGGAAGCGATGGAAGCCTAGTGCTTTTGTAACCCATTCTAATCTTGAACTACCACCATTGCGGTCAGTCCTTTCGTCAAAAGCAGGAGCACTCCCACCTGTTTCGAAAACCGCGATGTTTTTACTTCGGTACGTGTAGCTTGCGAAAGGTTTGAACCAAATGGAGGATTGGAAGATCACGTACCACCGGAATTGCAGAATGGTTTCGCTGAACCAGCAAAGAGGTTTCTTGCCTATAGCAATGAAACATTCTCAGGCAAACACTGCCCCACAAGGCAGCACATCTTCACAGTAAGAGGTGTCGGGAGGAAGGATAACTCCAATTAGAGACAAAACCACAAAAGCAAGATTGTTGGGGAAATCTGAACCACTTGCTTTTCCTGTAATGTATTAAATCGTGTGGCCTTTATTCATCATTTGACTGCATGATTGTCACATTGAAGTTAGAATCTCCTGCAACAAGTATCCTGAGTTGATGCCTGAAAGTGAGCAGGCATTTCAGCAAGCGTCTGTCCACGCCACTTAGAATACCAACGCAAGTCAAATAGCAAATTTCTAATTAAATCCTACGATTTTATCATTTTATAAAGTATTTTATAAAGCATTTTATCACACATCCCGAGTTGTGAAGCTATAGACAGCATGGATTCAAACGAATAAGGATTCCTATGGACTATATTGCGCATGGTTAGATACTAGGAAGAATAGTTAGCATACAGAGTTTACATCGTTGTGTCTTTTGCAGTCAAATGGATTGCGACAGACTAAAGTCGCACCAAATTCATGCCAACCCATACAGTTTCGCAAAAGATTCTACTTTTTTATGTTCGCGTCCCTCTCGCATGTTTTTTCTCAGAGTGTATAGGAGCATCCTAATCAGGACATCATCTATACGTAGCTGGTACAATAAACACACACTCAATCAACATCCTCAAATTGCATTCGGAACTTTTTCTGCAATGATTCTATACTTTCTAATGGCTCATTCACGCATTCGACACTTTTTCCCGTAACTTAGCCGGTGTGCATTCACCTCAAGCTGTGTGTAACAATGCATCTGCATCTATTCACTGAATCTGTCGCGCACACATGGTATTTTTTATATGAAGCCGTCGAGCATTAACCACAAGTGAACTTGTAGTATTTCATCTGTCACATTTTCTGCATTGTCCATGGGCACAAAAAGTGCACAGTGCCTGCACTTGTTGTGCCTGTATTGAAGCCGTGAGCATCCACCTCAAGCTGTAATGATGTTATTCATCTGCTCATTGCTGAAATTAAAAAAAAAGGTTAGGTATATCAAATCTGATTTCTTGTCCGCGGCACTTTATGTTTTTTTTCGGAGCCCTTTGAAGTCACCCTCTCTCAATCTCTAACCAATCCCTCTGTCTCTATCTTTCTCTTGTTCTTTCTCCGATTTTCTTTCCATACAATCTCCGTCGTCCCTTATATCCCTGGCATCTGCAAGTAAGTCGTAAAAACGTTTTGGTCTGGTATTTTTCATATTTTTTAATTTAAATTTTATTCTTATTTTAAAATTGCAGGTATAATGGCGATTAGAAGCATATTTTCAGCAAGAAAGAATGATAATTATAACAAGTGTAAAAACAATGATAATTACGTAAACAATTACAAACTCACAAAAAATCAACAACACATGCAATTATTGTAAGACACGACAAAAATGACAACGCAAAAAGAGAGTGTCTAAACACCACGATGCGCTTAAACCCAATTTGCTGAATCTAAGACCAAAAAAGAATAATTAAATTAACCTGCATAAGCGATAGAATAAGGAAGTTGACAAAGAAAGTTTCATTCACCGAGGGCCAGAGAGATACAGAGTTGGGAATTTGCAGGGAGCTCGATCATATGCAGGAAACCACTGATTTACTGGTGTCCAACGTTTGATTTGACGGTCGATATGCAGCTTTTTTACGCTAATAACATATTATCACACGAGATATTTGTACCTAAAAAATTTAAAAATTTAATTTATGGACTTTGAAACAGGTAGAACATCGCCACAATCTTCCAGTTGGAAACAACCTACACGACCATTCAAGTGTGCATTCATTGTCCTGGACGACGAACTGTTCAGAATGCGTTTACGATGTCGATTTTTACAAAAAGTCCGACACGTTGGTAGAATTTGGGATGAGTAGAAAAGGTGTGACTTAACGTCTTTCGAATAACCTGTTTGTCTTTTCAGTCAGTGGATCGTGGTGCCCAACTTAAGGTGAAGGTTCTCCTATAGACGTCGCTGGGATGATGGTAGTAGTTATCGACGATAAGTCTATGTCAGAGTGTGTCGTCTTTGCTTGCGGAGAAAAGATAAAAAAACGTATATACGAGTATTGGACAACACGCAGCAGGGTGAGAGCGATGTGGAAAACAATTTGCAAGAAAAACATCACAATAGCTCGTAGTTTATTTCCAGATTTCTTACAAGTCTTTTTTCAGAGTTCTGTTGACATTTTTGGGTTCATAAAACAGATTTAGAACCTGCTACCATACACCTGCTATCATATGTTCTTCCGCTCGATTTCTGCGGCACCCATTTGGCAAACTTTGAGACTTCTTTGAGACTTATACCAATGAAAGCTTTTTGCTGGCCGTCATTTTCGTATACATCGCTTTAGGCCTCACTTGCTTCCGCTAATTATTCAACCCGTAGAACATGCATGGTGGTCTTGTTTGAGACATGCTAACGCAAACACTATGGCCCTTCTGATGACCCTAAATGTTTGGAGCAGAGGCACAGATAAATGATCATATGAAAATTGTGGCTTCTGAGGGATATGATTTGGGAGGTTGGGTGGAAGCTCAGCTCAGTTTCGAGAAAAAAGTTACCCATGCAGCTGTATGAGGGGTTGAAAGCCAAATACATCTCCGTAAAGCAACCGTAAACGCATTTTACGAACAAATTTATTTTTGAAACTCCGAAACTTTGGTTTACGTAGCCAAGTTCGCACTCCTTCCTCTCTCTTTTTACCATCCTGAGCAAACATAATTATTCATCCGATCATCTTGCGCTTCTGCAAACAAACCTTTAGGCTCATCATGAAATCCAGTAACGGGTTCTGCTTCTGTAAGATTCATCCAACACAAAAAGAGGAAACTATCCCTGCCGCTTAAAGAGTGGCTGTTTTGACAAATGACTATGCACGTGAAGGTATGATCGATGTAAAATGATTATCATTTAAATTTGAACATGACAATTGTTATGTTTCGTTCGCAAGATATTGAAGTACCAAAACACTAACGCCGGTAGTTTTTCGTCAGATGGGATTAATTCCAGTTAATCTTGCACTAAAAAACTCCAGGGAGTTCAATTACTGACAATTATCCACGCACGAAAACTTGCTGAACGATCAATTTGGAATGTAACAAAGCGAATGAAAACGAAAACATTGGAAGCGCAGTCAAGGTAAAACTATATCTTGCAGCCGTGCGGATAGTTTTTTGTATTATTTTCCGCGTAAAAAGTAACAATAGACCTATTCCAAACAATTTTCTCATTTCAAGAAGGTGGCTGGGGAGAATCGGTTTCAATGTGTTGGCTTACACCTCTTCATCCCCTTTTTCTCTGCGTAAAAGTCATCTTGTTCATGCGATGGCTTTGCGCCCCCCATCCTCTCACGCGGGCACCATAAGAAAAGCCATTAAATCAGGTTTACGAGTATCCTACTACCACCTACCGAACACACCACAACAGAACCAAACTATGTGAATGCCATTAGGGTTGTCATGTCAAACCACCGTTCAGGTCGTGTTCAAGGAGTCGAAAGGAACAACTTCGCTCTATAGATACTTTATAGACTTGCCGATAAATGTTCGGTGAAGGAAGTTTTTTACCTGCCACGACAAAGTAACTGTCAGGCCATTTAACGATTGTCGCCCACAGAATCGAAGAATTAACTCACTGGTAAATTTTAATGACGGGAGACAACCTTATTTCGTCCAAATATTTCAGGACCATTGGCCCACCCTATATTCGCAGAAGTTATGGGATTCATACATTCTGGATTACCTTTCGCTGAAGCAAATGTCCCTGATATCCAGATTTACCTGAGCAGCACATCGCATCCGAATATGATGCAATACCTCGACAGTTGTGAAGGCCTCACAAATGAGGTTTGCTAAGCTAAATCGAAACTAATAATTTTTGGCACTAAAATCTTGTAAAAAATAATAGCCCAGTGATTTGCATACGCCAACTGCTATTCATATTTTGTAGATAACATTAACTGATTGAGTCTCATTCTCGTATTTGGCTGAAGTTCATTTCTGTAAGAGTGTCACAAAATTTGGGAATTGCGATTGGTAGCAAAGCTATCGTTCGACTGAATTTAACTGGTGAAGTTTGTCCAAAATTTCTTGCTTTTTGACCTGCAATGGTTGTTCTTGATTCTTGGCCTTTTTGCCTGCGGATGACCTTTTTGCCTGATGTTCTAGCTTTCTAAGTCTTTGGCATATGGTCCGTCGTACGGAAGAAACAGCAACTATATAGTCGTAAATAAAAAGATCAGGTATTTTCCATTCAACGAGGAAACCAGTGACAGAGGAACGTGCTGCACGTTCCTTTGTCACGTTCCGTCGTTTCTTCATCGGAGAAAGTATGAATAAAAACAGTATGAATAGTAAACCAAGGATTTGTATTTTCTTTGAAGCGTCGAGAATCAAGTGTACGTTACCGATAAAAAAAAAGAACCGCAGATCTGCATGCACAATCTGCCGGCAGATATGCCAATCAAGGCATTGATATCTATCTTTAAAATATCGGCACTGCTAGCACAATGGTCAAAGACGGGACCATTTTGCACTTTTCAAAAATTGCATTCTTTGAGATATCTTGCTTCCATCACAGACGAGCTCCACGATTTTTGAATAATTTCACAGGTTACAGGTTTGGTAAAGGGAAACAATATTTCACTGCTACCGAAAATTGCATACGGTAATGGTTGTGATCTACGGTAATGTATATCCCACGGATTTGGCTGTTATCGTTTATCGACGCGTCTTTGGCAGTCGCCGAATTCCGTCACGGACTTTACCAATGATTTGCCGAAAATGTTCATTTCTCAGAGATACACGATAATTTTTAACCGCTACAATGTGTACGACAAAAAGGAAAACGTCACGAAACATCACCGATGGCAAAATGGGTCGTAAACAAATAGGAAGTTTTTGTAAATACAGGGAAATGGATAACAATGATGATAAATAATCACAGCCAGTTCAAAAACTGGATACAGAAAGACAACACACTCAGTACGTGGAAATATTAAGCAGTCTACGAAAGTAGTTTGTTAGCTGCAAATTACGACACACTTGGTTGACGACTTTGTTGACTTGCAAATTACGACACACTTGGTTGACGACCAAGTGTGTCGTCAATCCGCAAAAAGTTCAGTTTTCATATTTAAAACCCAACCCAGCATTTTGATAATAGCGTTAATGTCATGTCTGGAAGCGATTGTTTTTCCTTCTAACATATCTGCTGACTGATTGCACGTTGTATCAAAGCGTTTGAGGGATTTTCGATTCGTTTTTATATCGTTTGATTGGTCATTTAACCTCCTACAGGTTTGTGAATATTTTCATGGCATGATGAGTAAGCCAGCAATTATGATGATGGTCACCGCAAATCAACCGAAGTCTGAAGGATATGTCAAGTTAAGGAGCAAGGACCCTCATGACAGACCGATCATCCAGCCAAATTATTTACAGGATCCTGATGATGTCGAAATTTTTCTTCGCGGTTAGCGAATAAGCAGAGTGTATAACTCTTAGGGTGATGTGATAACTATTTTTTCGCCGTTGACTCCAGTCAAGCGTAATATATGATGAGAGCCCTTGTAAATTAAAGGGGTCAAATTTAGTTTCTGTCCTGAAATGATTTTGACTCAAAAGCTTCAAGTTAAATATTTTTTTTATTCTTGGAGTCTAGAATGCACGATTTAATATCTTTTTTCCCTGGCCGGTTTGGTGGGTAAAGGAAAGGGATTCTTTACACATACACCGCACGCCGGTCAGCGTTCCTTTACCAATGGTTCTTAACGTGCTCTCTGGATGATTTCAGGACATCAAGTTGAGAACTGCAAAATTTTTTTTAAAAGTGGTGTTTTCACAATTTTATCTTCATTTAGTCACCGTCATGCAAATTCAATTCCAGTTTCCGACGTTTCTGGATATTCTTTTGACCCAATCAACAAGTTTTTTGCCGACTCATTTTCTAAAATCCAGATGTCACTTGCTTAAATCAGCGTTTTCTCTACAGTAACTCCACGAGAACGTACTCCTTCGATCACACATTTTTTTGACCGTATGGTTTTTCTTTTCTACTTTTCTCTTGACCTGTCTCTTTCAAACCAGTCACTCTGAAGCTACAGACCAGAAACGCATCTCTTCGCAAAGAAATCCGTGTTTTTTTTCTGTTTCGTTCTACAAATCTTTTGCGGTGTTTTTTTTTGTTGGCAAAACATATTAGTCTGCTTTGTTCTGGGTACGATCCAGGGGCAAGAGTGCAAGCTACCTTCATTGCACCGAGAAGCGAGGCTATTCTCACGGTAAGTGTGGTCTTTCAGGGGCCGTTAAAATGTAAGCGTACTCTAAAATCGTTCCCCCATCTCAAAATTATTTTTGAACAGGCTGAGAAAAGGATCTCTGCGCTTAAAGCATTCTCGAACAAATCGCAATTAAAAATGCCATCTCCGTCCCTCTCAACATTCAAAGAGGGCTTGAAGATACGATTGGAGCTTGCAAACACGCCTTGTAAATATGTCTTGAAAACATAGCTTGGTTTATTTTTACCATCATTATGTTCAGCAGAAACATTTACAGTTTATTTCTGATTTCGGTCACTTTTTAGGACAAAAATGAGGTTCGTTATCGCACGCTCCTCAAAGGCAACAACATCGTTTAATTTTCGCTGTTCAACGCTACAAAAATATGGCGACTTATTTGCTATTTCTCACCTGGGTTTGCACACTAATTTTGTATTGCTCTTCGACGAACGTGGTGGATTTCGCCGCAGAACATATCTATGACAGGATGAAAGTTGAGTGAGAATACATACGACACATGCGCTTTCATTACTGAAACTTTTTCTGTGTAACATTATCACTTTGCCGTATCCTCCATAACACGTGTATGTATTTAAGGGCTCAGCATGCTTGTGAACAGTCAGCGTTCCTCACTTTGCTGTCTGAGCGTTCCGATGAGGTGGTACTTCAATATTTGCAAAAAATAAAAATTTTCATTCGCGTATTTTATTTTGGCCGTTCATCCATCTTAGGAATCAAGTTTGTAAGGAAGATGGCAGATACCGAGGCTCTTCGCAATTATGATCTGCAGTTCTCAATGAGGAATTTCACATTTTGCATTTCTGGACCCGAGCATCACGAACCAGATTCCGATGATTACTATAGATGCATTATCAGGTGGACACTTACTACAGATTCACACGCGTCTGGAACTTGTAGAATGGGGCCAAGAGAGGATGAAAGATCTGTTGTCGATTCGGAGCTAAGGTCAGTAAATACACAGGGCAATGAAAAGCTGGCACAAAATTTGCTATTTTTTAGGCGAGCTTGCAAGCCCTTTACTGGCAGCTTCTGCATTCAATGTGTACACGATTACAGCAGAACGCAACGTCCAATCTTAACCAAATTTGGCAAGAAGTAGTGCCTGGCGAATGTTTTGGATGAGTTCGAAGATGGGCATTTTAGTTCAACCCCTTCGACTGTAAATGGGGTGCGAACCCCCCGAAAGAAAAATTTTATTTGCAGCGGAACGCAACGTCCAATTTCAACCAAATTTGGCAGGAAATAGTGTCCGGCGAATGTCTCGGCTGAGTTCGAAGATGGGCATTTTAGTTCAACCCCTTCGACTGTAAATGGGGTGCGAACCCCCCGAAATAAAAACGTTATTTGCAGCAGGACGCAAGGTCCAAGTTTGACCAAATTTGGCTGGAAGTAGTGTGCAGCGAATGTCTTGGACAAGTTCGAAGATGGGCATTTTTCGTTCAAGCCCTTCGACCGTAAATGGGGTGCGAACCCCCGAAAGAAAAACGTTATTTACAGCGACACGCAATGTCCAATGTTAACCAAATTCAGCAGGAAATAGTGTCAGGAAAATATGTTATGGCTGAATTCGGAGATTGGAATTTTTGTTCAACCCCTTCGACTATAAACGGGGTGGGAACCACCCGAAACAAAAAAGTGATTTGCATCGGAACGCAGCGTCTAATTTTAACCAAATTTGGCACACAGCAAAATCCGGTAAATGTCTAGTCTATGTACGAAGATGGGAATTTTCAATCAAGCCATTCGAGTGTTAATGGGGTGCGAACCCCCAGAAACATAGACGCTGGCCAAAATTGACTAAAAACCAAAATTGGCACAAGGAAGTTTCCGGCAAATATCTTGGTTGAGAACGAAGATGGAAATTTTCGCTCGACCACTTTGAGTGTAAATGGCGTGCGAACCCTCCGAAACAGAATTGCAGCGGAACGCAATTTTAACCAAAATTGGCGTAAGGAAGTATCCGGCGAATGCCTTGGGTGAGTACGAAGGTGGGAATTTTCGCTCAACTGCTTTTGAGTGTAAATTGGGTGCGAACCCCCCGAAACAAAAAACTGATTTGCAGCGTCCAATTTTACCAATTTTACCGGTATCCGGCAAATGTCTTGGATGAGTACGAAAATGGGAATTTTCTCCAACCCCATCGGGTGTCATTGGGGTACGAACCCCGAAAAAAACTGCTGTCCAGCTTAATGTAGCATCCAATGTTAACCAAATTAGCCAGGATTTCTGAATAGATCAGCTTGAAAAGCACCTGCCGGTGCTTTTCAAGCTGATCTCTTGAGAAATCCAAGCTTGTCGAAGGGGTTGTTGTTTTTTTGGGTCGAAAATCAAAACGACTAGAGCATATTGGTTCGGGGTTCAATGGTCATGGTCTATTTCTTTTGGAATAGGTAGATACTTTTTTACATTGAGCGCCGCTGATCTTTGGTGGCCCGAACTCAAATCATTTATGACTTATGAGGTAATGTGCCGATGCAGAAGCAAGGCTGGAAACTGTGAATGTTAGTCCTTTGCTCGCTGCCTTTTGTTTTTCTGAAAGGGCCGATAACTTTGTCCGAAAACAATGAAAGATGTTTTCAAATAAAAAGATATTTGGTTAGGCTATACAAATTTCAGCACAGGGGCAGTCCAGTCCCTCAAGTTTATGGACAAGCGCTGTAGTGTTAACAGAAGGAAATGTGTGATTACTTTGATAATGTTTACCACACCCTGGATTGGGATTAAAGGTTCCGCAACCACACATCGCACATCCATATCTTTTGAAGTTTTTTTTTGGTATGTGTGTCACATCATGGGATTTCCTTTTTATCAATCTTCTCGAGACTTTTTCGTGGTAGGAATTGACAGGCACGATAATTGTTTTTTAGATGTCCAAGATTTGCAATTAAAGAGATTGAAGTTCTAGAGAATTAAATTGAAAAGCATTTAACTGGATTACTTGGTTTGGAAATCAATACTCTTTATGATATTGCAGCTGACTTTCATAAAAAAGGAGATATGCACGCAAGGAGAAGGACAACGGCAGTGGGTCGTGTTTTGCACAACTTTAAAGAAAATTAAAGGGGAAAATGATACCTAACAGAAATAATAGCAATGAAAGCAATGACCATGGATACCTGCTTGTTTTTGTTTGGGAATCGAGACGTTGAAAGATAAATTTGGCATGTGACGACATTGAATGCGATTATATCATAGAGAGGTGTCTCAGCGTTCTTGAAAAACGAAAACTCGAAGATTCAGACAACATATTAGACGAACATTTAATTTTTGGTGTCTGGCGGGATATGCCCCCATCGAAAAGTTTGTTTTGTTTTGGGCTGCGATGGAAGTGGCACAGTACGGTTATTGAAGCTATCTAAAGAAGAAGCAAGTTGCTTTTCGTTTGATGTTCAACTATGCACCCAACCTCGAAGCTCACGTTCAGACGAAATGTTTTGCCTTTTAATGCGTAGTGCAATAGGAATTCCAAAAAAGACGGAACCAATTTTCTTAATTCTGTGTGATGAAGCATAATTTTCGGTGCAATTTCCTGAATTAATCTCCAGACGCTTTCATGAGTCAATCCAGGTATTTCATATTCATTTGGGGGAATATTTGTTTATTTTTGGAGACATTAAGCAACTTTCTCCGTTTTTGGAAACAGCACTGAAACTGGAATCCATCGGCTACCGATGCCATAAAGCCAATAAATGAAAGTGCAAGGCATTCTCTTTCTTTTTCAAAAGGCAATCTGAATCGCCTGAAAATTGGATCGCCTATCAAACGGAGAAACAACCGAACAAGATTGGGAACCGTTATGTGCACGATCATTGATCTTCCTTCATCTTTCTTGGAAAGTTGGAAAATGTTCTATTGATTGACGAGTTCAACATTTTGTCATTGAAAATTTTGAACGGACCTGTTACGCTGATGGCGATCATTGATCAGGCTGAAGGCTCAGAAAGGATGATTCACACATCAGTTTGTGCACGGATTATGTCACGATGGGGAGAGAGAGGTATAAAAAACCGGGGTTTTTGGAACGGTTAAACTCCACACGCTTAAAACAACAAGCTCGCCTACAACGCGCAAAGTTTACTTTCACGCGTTCCTAGTTTACTTTTTCGTAGGAAACCCAACTTTATTTGGATGTAGGCATGGAAACCTGTTGTGTGTGTTAGCTGAAAAAATTCCAGGAGTGGACTCTGAACGTAATTTATACGGAATTGTCGAATCGGGACAGAATTTGAAATCGAGGAACCGTACTTTCGGAACAGGAAGTTGTTTCTCTGTCGGAAAAATCCGGAAGCAGTGTTCAGTGGTCAGCGGACATCATATCATCTTTTTACCAGGCGACGCTCGGGTTAAATGGCTATACGCATGGGCCTATAAATTTGCGACGAGTTTCATTTAGATTTCTATTTTCCAAAACATGAAAAGATTTTACAAATGCATCAAGTTTCCAAAGCGCTTGCTACGGCACTTGGTTGAAAAGAAAAATTACGCCAAAGTGACTGACACAGCCATGCGGTGACACAATACATGGGCCAAACTGAAGTGCGAAACTGGGCACGGAGCCAGGGAAGTCCATAGATGTGGGCAACCGACGGAGCAATTTCGCAATTCCGAACACATTGCCTGAACAAGATCGAGTTTTCGATTTTTCTTTGTCGGATCTATCCCCAACAATTTCGAAATTTTCAAAAGTCGTTATTTCTAAAATATCCGAGCTAATCGTTCTGCTTACGTTTCGATCCAAATACTAGAGTTCTGGCTTTTTACGGTTAACGTCTGGAGTGACGCATTTCACTTCGTTTGCGAAAAGCGCAGTATGGGAATCGTTTTGTCATCCAGCTTCGAATGTATTGACTAGCATTTGGCAGAAATGTATGGATTAAACCTTGCTGACGTTTTACTCTGCTATTCTCTTCATCTTGGTTCTCTATAGAAGATGACATTCGTTGATGTATTGAATATATCAGCGGATAAAATGACAAAAAACTATTTTTAATTGAGAATCTCACAACAAAAAACCGAAGATACTCGTCAAAACTTATCGCGTCATTTTCCATACAATTGGTATATCTAGGACCAAAACCTGTTAACAGTGCACTTGAATAATCGTGTTAGCTCCGTGTTGGCGAACGAAAACAAAAATAAAACTTCAGGTCGCGAAGAAGAACCTAATCTGACAACAGCACCTTACTGCGCCATCAGTATGGCATCAGCATGCCATCAGTATGGCATCTTCGAGCAGCGTATTTGATTGGAGGCGATCTCGGCGGATTCATATTCCGGACCTTCGATCTTCCGAAACGTGGTATAGACCTGTCAAGACCTATCGCAATGTTCCAACTGGAGAACTCACGTCAGAACATATCTCGTCCTTCGGAATTTCAACGTCCTCCGGTTTAATTCTTCCTGACCTTTTATAACAGTAGACGTAGGCATGTTACCATGTTTTTTGTTGAGGCGTGACGTGCAACTGACTTATCTCTATCTGATTTTCATCTCAGATGAGGGGACCTACCAGGCACAAGATAATGGTTCATAGACAACCCAGACAACTTGCATATCCGAATCTTGAGGACTTGAGTTCTCAAGAGTCCAAAAGAGTTTTGAGTAACCCCTGTTAAATCGAGTCTATGCCACACGCTATATGGGGCCCACTTCCAGCACCACTGTAGCACATGTCGATGCAACGACGATAGATGAAGCAAACATATCGTCGTTGAAGACTAAAGCCCACAGATGCGTGCCATCATTACCATCTGTGTATTCGCGCATTTTTTGGCCGTCTTGAACTCATCATCCGGGATAAAAAATGGTCAACGCAATCCAGGTAATTTCTGGTGTGATACCTACGTGTATTTTATTTACGAATTTTTCTTATTCTTCCACCTGGAAAATTATATTCCTGTCTGCATATTCCTGTCTGTCAATGCAATACTTAATCAGCGACATTGATTCTTTCCCACAGAGTTCACGGAATAGATCGACTGCGAGTGGCGGACGCGTCGGTCATTCCTAACACGCTGACGGGAAACATCAACGTTCCGGTGATGGCAGTCGGATACAAAGCAGCTGAACATCTTTTTCACGATTACCGAACTTAGTTGCTTTGTGCATTTCAATTGCGGCAATAAAAATCACCATGACCCGTTCACGCACTGTGATTTTTTTATCCTTCTCAAGGCGTGACACAATAACCTATTGTCTTGTCCTAAACGAAAATGATTTAGGAAATTTTGGAATTTTTACAGTCATCCGGGGATACTTACGCTTCATAATCCCTTTTACGAACAATAATTCACAAAGAAGACGAAACATTGAAATGTAACTGAACCCAAATATCGGAATATTTACTCTCTAAGATGTGATTTCTCCTATTCTGAGAGGACTGGAATGGTACGAATGCTGGATTGGCATGGAGTGTAGCAGGATGGAAATAAATTAAATTGGATGGAATTGGTTGCACATTCTGTCCTTACCGGCGAATGCCTTGTCCATGTTGGATTGGCATGGAGTGTACGTACGTAGCAGGATGGAAATAAACGAAATTGGATGGAATTGGTTGCACTTTCTGTCCTTACCGGCGAATGCCTTGTCCATGTTGGATTGGCATGGAGTGTAGCAGGATGGAGATAAATTAAATTGGATGGAATTGGTTGCACATTCTCTCCTTACCAGCGAATGCCTTGTCCATGTTGGACTGGTATGGAGTGTACGTACGTATAGCAGGATGGAAATAAATTAAATTGGATGGAATTGGTTGCACATTCTGTCCTTACCGGCGAATGCCTTGTCCATGTTGGATTGGCATGGAGTGTACGTACGTAGCAGGATGGAAATAAATAAAATTGGGTGGAATTGGTTGCACTTTCTGTCCTTACCGGCGAATGCCTTGTCCATATGTTGGATTGGCATGGAGTGTAGCAGGATGGAGATAAATTAAATTGGATGGAATTGGTTGCACATTCTCTCCTTACCAGCGAATGCCTTGTCCATGTTGGACTGGTATGGAGTGTACGTACGTAGCAGGATGGAAATAAATGAAATTGGGTGGAATTGGTTGCACATTCTGTCCTTACCGGCGAATGCCTTGTCCATGTTGGATTGGCATGGAGTGTACGTACGTAGCAGGATGGAAATAAACGAAATTGGATGGAATTGGTTGCACTTTCTGTCCTTACCGGCGAATGCCTTGTCCATGTTGGATTGGCATGGAGTGTAGCAGGATGGAGATAAATTAAATTGGATGGAATTGGTTGCACATTCTCTCCTTACCAGCGAATGCCTTGTCCATGTTGGACTGGTATGGAGTGTACGTACGTAGCAGGATGGAAATAAATGAAATTGGGTGGAATTGGTTGCACTTTCCGTCCTTACAGGCGAATGCCTTGTACATGTTGGATTGGCATGGAGTGTAGCAGGATGGAGATAAATTAAATTGGATGGAATTGGTTGCACATTCTCTCCTTACCAGCGAATGCCTTGTCCATGTTGGACTGGTATGGAGTGTACGTACGTAGCAGGATGGAAATAAATGAAATTGGGTGGAATTGGTTGCACTTTCCGTCCTTACCGCGGCGACTGCCACGGTACCCCCGGTCGAAAGAGCTAGCCAGTGGACGCTCAGGAAGGCCATAGCTGGCTTTACTACCAGAGAGGTCCACCTGGTGGCCTTCGACCTGAGATGTTCACCGGCCTTGGTCCTTGTTGTTCAAAACATTGTCCTTGTTGTTCAAAACAGATCCAAGTCGGTCCAAATTCTTTATACCTGATCCAAATTCTTTATACCTGATACCAGAATTGGCACTACGTTTTCAGAGAGGAGATTGTCTGCCACGATTGACCTTTCAACCGCGGATGTTTCGAAGATGTGTTATTGAACTTTCATCAAATAATTCAAAATCTATGACGCGATTTCATGAAAGTAATTACAGAATCAACCGCGTGAAGTGAATTTTCAAGACATCAGATGCGGGGG
>JASGXE010000708.1:0-30028 GCA_030068105.1 Sinentomon sp. SZTP_YWyxl
CACCCTGTCCAGTGCGGTTTTTTATATTAACACCCTGTCCAGTGTGTCTTTTCCATGTTAATACCCTGTCCAGTGCATGTTTTCTATGATAACACCCTGTCCAGCGCGTGTTTCCTATGTTAACATCCTGTCCCGTGCGTGTTTTATATGTTAACACCCTGTCCAGTGCATGTTTTCTATGTTAACACCCTGTCCAGAGTGTCTTTTCCATGTTGACACCCTGTCCAGTGTGCGTTTCCCATTTTAACACCCTGTCCAGTGTGTCTTTGCTTTGTTAACACCTTGTCCCGTGTGTGTTTTCTATCTTGACACCCTGTCCAGTGTGTCTTTTCCATGTTGACACCCTGTCCAGTGTGCGTTTCCCATTTAAACACCCTGTCCAGTGTGTCTTTGGCAGTCTTTGCTATGTTAACACCCTGTCCAGTGCGTGTTTTTTATCTTAACACCTTGTCCTGTGTGTCTTTTCCATGTTGACACCCCGTCCAGTGCGTGTTTCCTATGTTAACACCCTGTCCATTGTGTCTTTTCCATGTTTTTTTTTTTTTTTTTTTTTTTTTTAATGGAATCAAATCAAACATGTTTCAAATGTTAACACCCTGTCCAGTGCGTGTTTTCTATGATAACACACTGTTCCATGCATGTTTTCTACATTAACACCCTGTCCAGTGCGTGTTGTTAACACCCTGTCCAGTGTGTCTTTTCCATGTTGACACCCTGTCCAGTGTGCGTTTCCCATTTTAACACCCTGTCCAGTGTGTCTTTTATATGTTAACACCCTGGCCAGTGTGTCTTTTCCATGTTGAACACCCTGTCCAGTGCGGGTTTTCTGTGTTAACCCCTGTCCAGTGTGTCTTTTCCATGTTGACAACCTGTCCAGTTTATTGGACATGTGTCTCTGTGGGTTCAATCATTTCGCCGCCACTTTGAGACTCAAGACTCAAGCAACGGCTTCTTTTCGCCCATGAGTTCGCTCCTTTACATGAGTTGGTGTCGGCGGCGCGACAACCCAGAACCCTTTTCAAAAATGGGAACAATTCTTTGTGACCCACACGTGTTTTTCCCATTTCACCCAATCTCAACCGTTGCCTCCGAAACGTTTTTTGGCAGGGCAGCTTTCAGCAAAGGTGTCACCTGTTGAGAATTTCTTTTTGACAGCTTTCCTTTCGGTGAAAGCACATGTCAGGGAGAGCCGTGTTGCGAAAGTTGCAAAAAACATTTGCGAAATTCCCCATTTGAAAAAAGCAGTTGCGCGGCGAATTTCCTTCCAGCGATGCACCAGTTGCGGCCCACATGCGAAATTTCCAATTTCAAAAAAATCAACTGCCATTCCTCGACTTTTTTTCTGGAAAGCACGGCAGTTGCGAGAGTCGCATTTTTGGGAAAATGCAAGATTGCAAGAAACTCTATTCGCGAGTTTCCGCGTTGCAAAATTACACTTGCAAATTTCCTTTCGGCGAATTTTCTTTCTGCGAGTTTCGCTCTGCGTAATTCCTTTTGACGAAAGTGCTCCAAGCAACAAACGCTTTCTTGTCCTCTTCGAATCGTTGCGCTGCTCGATCTTTTGTCTGGAAATGGATTGAGGGTGACATTGAGATTGACATATTGGAACATGAGTTGACATTTGGCAACCATTTTATCAAACCTTGCCGATTAAAATGTCGCATCCATTTATTTGCTGTGCGCTGTTTTCTGGCTGTTTGGCAGGCACCACAGAAAACGTGTGGAACAAAAATCGGCGCCAGGCTCCGGTCGAATGGGAGTCATTCATGCACCAAGTGCAGTGTTTGGTATAAAAATGTCCGGGCCAAAATAGCGACATTACTCATGAGTAAGCGCCGGTAATATACCGATCGTCTTTTCCTGCGCCTCACTCATGAGAAGGCTCAGGAAACGTTGAATGGCTTTTCTGGCAAGTTTCTTGCGCTTCACCCATGAGTCAGGTAGAGGAAAAGTCGATCGGTATTACCGGCGCTTTACTCATGAGTAAAGTCGGCGCTTCGCACAAGAGTGAAGTGCGCACTTGGCTCATGCTTAAAAACCCACGTTCGACTCATGAGTAAAGTCGCTCTTTTGGCCCGGACATTTTTATACCAAACACTGCACTTGGCGCATGATTGACTCCCATTCAGCCGGAGCCTGGCGCCGGCTTTTGTTTTACAAAAAAAAGGCGCACGAAATGCCAGCTGGGCTCTTTCCAACCAAAACGCCTAATCAGTCCTTCAGCCAAACTTTTGAAGAAAATGGCAGCCGGCCACCTGTATCGGTTGGGTTCTTGAGGGGCAAAACTTCTTTTCGCATAGCCAACATGGCTTCCGAAGCAAGTTCTCTTGAGAATCCCAGTTGACCAGCTTTGTGCATGATATCTCCACCTCTGCCGTGAGAAGGAGAAGCATGGTAGCGACTGTCGTCGTTATTTCGAGAAAAACGCTGTGAAAATTTTGAATCAGAAATTCTTCAAAATCTCCATGAGTCTCCAATCGATTTTTACCGGAGTGGTCTTGTTCGACGGGGAATTTCAAGCCCTTCGTGACGTGCAATTTTGTTTGTCAAAATTTCAACAGTTTTTTCGCAATACGATAAATTCCCAGACACCATGTTTTGCATCAAACCACTTTCCAGCGGAACAAGGCGAAAGGTTGTATCTCGATGAAAACAAGGGAAAACATCGTATGTGAAGATATTAAGGGTTTCCCTTGTTTTGGTAAAAATCACAGAGGGAATTATTTTCCAGCTTTATTTTTATTTTTTTTTTCTTTTGTAATTTACTCCAATTTTATTAAGTGTATTCAATAATTGCACGTACAATATTGCGATGACATGCAATTTTATATGCATGCACACCCATTGTCCAGGACATTGCATAGAGTGCAGAAAAAAAATGAAAACGTACATTGGAACTTACTCAGCCATATGTGAAGGGATGTCAACATGATTTTCAGCAGAAAGCAGAGGCAGAAGCGTGATGATGTCAAGTTCCAATCAGAATTGAAGAGGACAGAGCAGAAAAGATGGAAGCACTCAGTGATACCAGTTGTAAAATCAAGGAAACTTCACTTAGCGGGCAATAGCACCGAATGTAAAAAGAAACCATTTGATATATCCCTAGACAAAGAGTGCACATGCATGCACCAGGGAGAAAAAAAAAGAAGGAACATGATCAACAAGGAAGTCATTCTGACTTCTGAACATCTCCCCACATTTCTTCATCGTCATTTGCCTGTTTGCTTGTTGCAGTAGGTACATATAACTTGCAGCCCAGCTGATTATTTTTTGTTTTAACCCCTTGTTTCTAGGGCAGTTTCCGGGGCATGCCCCGGTTGCTGTTTGATATAGGGATATTTACATTATTGTTATTATGGCATTTGCCTTGTTCCATGCAATGAAATGATGTCTTGACTCCCGGACTGAGTTCAACCGTGTTCTATCACAAATCTTTTCTGCTTTCCACATCCACGGTCATCTCAATCAACATCCTGTTGACATCGATTCCTGTGGTCAATTGCATCTATTGCATCACCAACTGTGGCATTCTTCGGTAAGTGCTCTGTACAAACAAGGGGTCGATTTCCATTTTACACGGATTGTATTTAATCCCATTCTCTTGATGTATTGGCAAGCTGCTTTGAACATTGAAAAATAAAAATTAATGGGGCAATTGTTCGACAAAAAATAATTCTGAGCCCCCTAGAAAAAAAAAAAAAAAAGATTAGCACCAAGGAAAAGGAAAAGAACAATGATTTTATAACAATATACCTACCTAGGTATATAAAGCGAATGTGCATTTGAAGTGAAAGCATTTTCTTGAGTGAAATGAAAATTTTGTAGATCTTCATTTTTCCGAAAAAGGTGACAATTTTTTTTATTCTCTTTTTATAAATGCACTTCTACCAAGAAAAAACAACTTACTCTCAGAAGTCGTAATGACTTCCATAAAAACAAAAGATTTATTCTATGGAGGGAAAGCAAACAAAGAGAAAAAACAGACTCCAAAGTTTCCAGGAAAACAAAAATCTGTGCAAAGCAATGATCTAACCATGCTTGGCTAATTTTTTTCTTTTTTTTTAACATTCAATGTTTCATTTTATTGGTGTTTTTTTATTCTATGACAATTATTTTGGGGTTCTTATATGACAGGGGGACCACCCTGGTACTCAGTGAAAAGTGGCTCACGAATCATGATCTTTTTTAAAGCAGTTTTGAATGAGAGATAAGACCGAATAGATCTCAATTCAAATGGCAACTTATTCCAAAGTCGAGCACCTAAAGAAAAAACAGTGGACCAACCTAATTTATTTTATGGGACAGAACAGATAAGAGAAAATGGTCAGCTGATCTACGTGTTTGAGGTGGGTTTGCTGCGTTATTCGAGCTTCCAAAAAAAATCATATCAGAGAAAGGTGAGATAAAACTACCATTATTTAATTTATGAACCATCAAGAGCAACTGGGAGTAAATTATTTGATAAGTGTTTAAAAAACCAAGACTAACAAATACACTCCTTGTAGGTGCATTATATGGTAACCCAGCTAAAATCCTGATAGCTTTCTTATGCAAAATCTCAATTGGTTTTATAACTTTATCAGGTGCAGTGCCCCAAACACAGGCACAATATGACAGGTGAGAAAGAAAGTAAGCATGGTAAATTGTTTTTGCATAGTGAAGGCTTCCCAAATGGACAGAGGCCACTCGAATTAAGTATAGACCAAAAACAAGTTTCTTGATGAGAGCAGCTGAATTGATCTCCCATGAATATGCCTGGTCAAAATGCACTCCCAGCAACTTAGCTTTCTCAGCTCGCATAAAAATAGAGCTGCCCACTCGCACAAAAGGAGGAAAAATGTGTTTGTTAGGCAATAAGGATAAAATAACAGTTTTAGAGGCATTGACTGTAAGTCGGTTACATTTGGCCCAAAGATTTATCGAATTTATAACATTCTTTATATGACATATTAAGGAATCAAAATCTGATGCAGACACAACAACAGTAAGGTCGTCAGCAAAAGCAACTGGAAAATGATGCGAAGAAAGACAGGTCAACAAATCATTTGTGTATATAACAAAAAGTAATGGTCCTAAAATACTACCTTGAGGTACTCCTTTGGCAACTACTGTCGGGGGAAAAGGCTGTGCCGCTACGCACTCTAAATGTTCTCTCACTCAAGTAGGAAGCCAAGAGGTGCAAAGCCATTCCCCTGACTCCATATGATTCTAACTTTTGGAGGAGGATAGAATGCTCAACACAATCAAAAGCCTTACTGAAATCAACCAAAAGTGCAAGAGTGGGTTTGCCTGAATCTAGCTTCAGTTTCACATAGTTGGAAACATGGAATAAAGCATCCAGTGTGGATCGACCAGGCAAAAAACCAAATTGGGATGAAGACAATGAGCCAAGAGAAAGAAAGTAAGATAAAAGCCGCTCATGTATCAACCTTTCAAAAATCTTGCTCACTGTCGGTAACAAAGCAATGGGACGGTAATTTTTAGGGTCACACCTATCACCAGCCTTAAAAATAGGAACAATGGTTGCTTGTTTTAGTTCACTGGGAAATGTAGCCTGTTCAAACATAAGATTAGCAATGTGGCTTATCGGATGGGAAAATATTGCAGCATTTTGCTTCAAGACTTTTGAAGATATATCACCTGGAGGAGAAGTAGTATCTTTTAATCTAGAAATCATACGACAAATTTCACCAGTGGTAGTTGGAACAAAATACATGGAACTACTAACTGCAGGAAAATGGTCAAAATAAGAAGTTATCCCAGAAGAGGACCCAGGGGTTTGGGTTGTGGTAGGCCTATTGGAAGTTGGGTTATCAAATGCTTGATGCAACATATTAGCAACTTCATGTGGATCAGTAACCGGTCCATCAGGTCCAGCTAAGACAATTGGAGGCTGTGCAGGAGTTGACTTGTTTAAAACTTGATCAAATATCCTCCAAACCTGCCTTGGTGCCTTTGCATTTGCCAATTTGGTGGACAAAAAACAGTTTTTGCTTCTAATAGTTTAGAATCAATTAGGTACTTCACTCAATCTTTTAATCCGCTGAAACAGAGACAAATTGTAGGGTTTGCGCCTAAGTTTGGTCTTCAGATTATCGCGAAGAATCAACATGTTGGCAATAGGAGGTGTAATCCACGGGATAAGCAAATGTCTTACAAATTTTGTGCTATGTGGAGGAACTGGCAGCATGGCATTATATTTCAGGGATTATAGTGTGCCGGAACGCAACGGAACGGCGTTCCTGTCCGGCCTGGCCGAGCCGGAACGGCGTTCCGGCCTGCCCTTGCTCAGTCCGTTCCGGCCCTTTCAAAAAGTCACGCCGGAACGTGCGTTCCGGTGACTTTGAAAGGGCCATACTTAAAGAACCTTTCACCGCGTCAAAGCATACTTCCACAACACTGCAGATTGGCAGGAATAAAGCAGATTCCGAAATTGTTATTTCCAGAGAGCCCAATTTGGAAATTGCAAAAAGAACGTCCGATCAGGCGATCAGGGTTGGCCATGGACATTGGCCTGGAATTGTGTTTAACTTTGCGAACAACAGAAGCTGGAAGAAATGGAATGAAGCAGAAGTGGATTGGTGACGAAAAAATCATCATCCAAAATTGGTCCAATGTTTGATTGGACCAATTTTACAAGGATTCCAGAACTCCACTGAGTGGACCAGGGCTCCATTCTCGATTTCCTCCTCCGCTGTGGCTCATGCGACACCAAACTCCTATACATTTCAGATATGATTTTTGTGTGCTCTCATGCAGGGACTATTTTTGGGTGACATCGGCCTCCAAGTCGACAAATTCCCCGCAACAGGTCTCGACCTTCCCCTGCCCTGGTGGGAAATTTTGCATCTGAAACACCAATTTTGCCTCCAAAATGAACCCTAAAATTTCAAAAATCCTTCAGCAAAAATCCTCTGGCGGAGCCCCCAGAACCCCTCCAGGGGCGCTGCCCCTTGGAACCCCTCTGGGGCCCTGCCCCAGAGCCCCGCCAGAGCTGTGCCCACAGATGAGATGTCCTTTTTGTGCATGTGCGTTCCGGCCCTTTTTTCCGGTCACTTTAATCACTGCTTTATTTCAGAACTGATTTATGACAAAAAAATACCACCCACCATCACATTTAAACCGCCACCATTGGGTTGAACGACAATAAATTGGGTTTTGTCATTGAGAAGCAGCAAGTGGCGATATTGGGGCCATCTCGTTACAATAAAGGAAAAACACCCACGAATACGATGATTGATTTTGTTGGGCTCATTTTTCTTGGTGGTCCTCTTGGCAACATAACATCGGTTGTTGTGGGGTTCAGCCCGACTGTTCCAACATGCTGGGAGTTGATTTGTCTGTGTCGAATTAGTAATCAAATGGCTCATATTAGGCCAAATATTGGCACAGTAACAGTGGATGGATGGCATGAGTCATGGTTCACATGATGACATAAGTTCATCCTTAACTTATTTTCTGAACCAAAACTGCAATCTGTGTTTTTTCCATCCTGTTTTCTGTTTTCTGTTTTTTATTTCTCACCAAAACATTGAACAGGAATGAGGCACCTCACCAAAAACAATTTGAAACACAATTACCAATTGGTATGACGACAACGCAGACTTGAATGATTTTTGTTATTGTATTACCACATAAAGAGAATTACTAACACTCACCAGGTATGAAGAACAGCCACTCAATGTAGAAACTTCCTCATATCATCAATCATCACGCATTATATCACTCCACTCCAGAGAAATATTGGCAAAAAACCACCAGATATCGAGATAAGTAAACTGACAAATATCATTCACAATATTTCAGTTTATTTAACAATACGGCCATCCAGTTCCAATCACCAACCAACTATGGCTGTGTATCCATTCAAGAAGCCCTGCTCTGCAGAATTCAACTTCGTAGCGGGTTAAATAGTTTCGGGCAGTCTGTTTGTGTTTGGCATGCATCATCCACTCACAATGGACTCCTTTGATTTGCTCCTTCAGTTTGCTGATGGTTTCAACTTTTTTGGGGGAGACAACAGGCAAAAAAACTTGCCTTTTTGGGGTGAATATTTTCCGAAATTGACTTTTCTGGGCAGTTTTGACTTTTGGCCTCAAAAAAATCTTCAATTCTCTGAAAGTGAACCGTTTTCGAGACATCTCAGACATCACCTGTGTTTCTCCGAAGGTCTTCCAATAAAACTTTAAAACTTTAAACTTGTGTAAGGTTTTCGGGGTGTTCCCCAGGGCTTCTTTTCGCCCACATCAACCCATTCATACTTTGCGCCTTACTCTGGCGCCATTCATACCAATCATTCACCATACCCGCACTGGTGTTCGGTACCCCTGATGTGTCTGTGGCTTTATTGTGTTTCTGTAACTTGCCGCCACTCTTGGACGAACTAAGTGTTCTTTTACGTGCACATGGTGAATTGCACACGGGACCACCTTCTTAAAGACTAGCGGATAGCGACTATATACTCCTTCGTCATCAGTTTTCCGCTCCATTGTGCATTGGCCAGAACAGCGAGCGCGCGCATTGGCTGGGAATAAACGTTTGAGCTGTGCGGGACACAAAGAGCACTGCCGGCTGGTGTGTTGTGTTCATTCAGGACTCCTTGCAATGAAGTGTGTGGGTTTATTCACAGCAAATACTTGTTCCTGCAACGGTCGCCACCCACCCCAACCACAGATTGCATTGCCATATGGCTTGGTTGCTGCTCATGGGTCATGCATGCACCCTTTCGCTGCACCCAGGGCAAACCGAGCGAAAGAAGCTGGGAGCGAGCAGCTTCGGTCACTTGTTGTGCTGTATTGTTGGAGGGTTCCGAGGGTGTTTGAACTGATCAAGCGTCTACGTGTTGTCTTTGAACATCGAGAATTTTCTTGAGAAGTTGGTTGTGTGAAAATGTCTGATCCGACGAGAACTTGTGAAACATGCTCGAAATCATTCAAAACTGCTTTCAACCTTCGACGACACCAAGCCTACTTGCACAACAAAACAGAGCCCTTTCCCGAAAAAACAGGATCTTTTCGTTGTGTGGAGTGTGATGAAGTGTTTCACAAGCACGATGGCCTCAAACAGCATTACATGCGGTGTCATCCGGACGTGAAGTTGAAAGAGGAAACACTCGAGTTTGCATCACGTGAAATTTTCTTGGACTGGAAGGAGAGAATTGAAAAAGAGACGGTCAGCAGATTTGTTGTGCTTGCAGGATTCGGCAGACGAAAGTGCCAGGAAGGAACAGTTGACTACTTCATGTGTCATCGAACAGGAACGTACAATAGTAAAGGCACAGGTCAACGTGCTTTGAAACTTGGCGGTTCCAATAAAATTGGAAGGCTCTGTCCGGCACGGTTGAAGGTGTTGACATTTCATTCTGGGAAAATCGTTGTCAGTTTCTTGTCAACACATCTGGGCCATGGTTGTGACGTGGGACGACTGACACTGACGCCAACGGAAAAAAATGAAATTGCTGGGCAGCTCATACTTGGCGTTTCCAAAGAGAGAGTCTTGGAAAACATCCAAAAACAGTTCAGCCCAACAAAGAGGATGCCCTTGACGAACAGAACAGATCTAAAAAACATAACAAATCAGTTTGGGATCGACAGCGACAAAATTTTCGACCCAGATGACGCTCTTTCAGTGGATACATGGGTGAAAGACATGCAATCCCATGACGATAACCCCATCCTCCTTTACAAGCCTCAGGGATTGATTCTCAGTGATTATCCGCAATTCTGTTCCGACGACTTCATTTTGTGCTTTATGAACCAAGCACAAAATGCATTATTTGGTCGTTATGGCAATGATGTCATATCCATTGATGGCACGCATGGTACGAACAAGTACGATATCGAGCTGACAAGCATTCTTGTGCACGATGACAACTGGGAAGGCTTTCCAGTGGCCTTCATGTTTTCCAACAGGCAGAACCACGATATTTATGAAGCATTTTTTCAATCAATTAAGGAGCGGCTGCATCCTAAACCACGTACATTCATGTCGGATGATGCCCCGGCATTTTACAATGCCTGGGAATCAGTCTTTGGCCCTGTCGAATTCCACCTTCTGTGCGACTGGCATGTTCAGAGATCTTGGGGCCGCAACCTCTCCAAAATTGCCTGCACTGAAAAGCGTGACACTGTCCACCAGAAACTCAGGGCGCTGCAAACAGAAAGGGATCAGGCTTTCGAAATCATGCTCCAACGTTTTGCAGAGGAGTTCAATGCTGATTCCGATACATCTGAATTCGGGAAGTATTTTGGGGCCCAAAACCGGAAGCCCAGCCGGGGCCGGATGCCCGGAAGGTTACCCGGACCCGGTTGGTTAGGTTAGAAGGAGAATAAACACCTCACCAATCAACCAACCAAACCCTTGGGTCAATCCAGGTCCTGTCCGGCAGTCCTTTCCGGCTGTCCGCTGTCCGGTTTTCAGGGACCACCAGTAATTTTTCCCAAACAAATTACATTCAGCGGGCACCGTTGTGGGCGGCATGCTTTCGTGAAGGTGCAAAATAAACCAACATGGTGTTGGAAAGGGCACAAGGACCTGAAATACAACAGCGCCTTCAATGGGAAACAAGGCGGCCGACTCGACAAAGCCATCTCCAGCATCATGCAGTCACTTCAAAAGAAAATCATTGGACGGGCTACATCAATGCTGAGAGGAAAACTTTCCACGAAAATTGCCAATTTGCGCCAAAGACACAAAAGAAGCCAAGAAATGCGGCAGGATCTGGTTGAAGAAAACGGGGAGGGAAATTGGACAGTGGCTTCTTCAGAGATGAGGGAGCTCTATTCTGTGCAGAAAATTTTGGATGAGTGCTCCTGCAGAATCTTCTGTGAATTGTGTGAATCTTGCATCCATCAGTTCACTTGCTCGTGTCACGATAATCGAATTACCTACAACATGTGCAAGCACATTCATCTGGTTTGCCAAAAGTTTCCCACAGCGAAAGTTCCGGTAGTTCCACAATCTTTAAGTGATGATCGTATTTTAATCATCGACGAAGGCAACGCAGGCCAAACTGCAGAGTTAGAAATTGTCACAGGTGAACTGAAGAAAAATGCCAGTTCTCTATCGCTTAGTGAAAAGAAGTGCGCTGCGCATTCTCAAATTATGGCGCTGCTCTGTGAGTTGGAAAAATCTTCAACCGACGCGGAAGTTGATGCTATTCAGAAAATGACGACAGTGTGTGTGAGTCATCTGAACGCCATCAGACAATCACAAGGCATCCAACCAGCTCATCTGGAAGCCAAAAGGAAACGCCAACCAGTGAACAAGAAAATTCAGCCACAAAGAGGTTTGCACTTGAGCCGCAAGAGGAAGAGAACAGTCAAGCCGGCACGAAACTCTCGTGACGAAAGTATTCCCATAAACGCTGTTTTGTTTTCTGATGACCCACTCAATTCATAAGGTCAGTTTCAAATGAGAATCTTCGCAAAACCTTGTTTTTTACGTACTAGTGCTAAAAGATGACACACTACTTTGGGTCGCTTTCCATATTCGCAGGCGCATGAGTGAATGTAATCACCTGAAAGCTCGTCGTAAAGGTGGGCAGGTTTAGGCGTGAGACTTCCATATGAATATCGCCCACATTTGGTGTTGCCAATTTCGAGGACGTCGTTTACGGTCTGCAGTTCGTTTTATCACAATTAAAGCAAGACATGCCTTGATTGAGGTGTAAACCGAACTCAACATAACCCACATATCCTCACCGGCACGCCACTATAGCCACCTCATGCCAACCTGCTGCTTGTGTTCACCTTCTGCTTGTTGTCTCAAGTTAACAAAATGCAACGAAATTGACCACATCATGTTGAATTCAACCCCGTGTAGCCTCTCGACCTTGGCTCTGGAATGCTGGTTGCGAAGGTACTCCGGTCTGGACTCTCCAAACCAGAGCATTTTTATGCCAAAAACGCACAAGCGACAAGAATGGCAGTCATGCCGAGCGCAAAGTTCCAATTCCAATCACAGACCAACCGCGGAGCATGCGAAACTTTGTCACAAACTGATTTTGGTCTTGGCTATTTTGGACACCGAGTGGACGCAATCAGCTGATCGGTTTGCTCCCGCAGAACTCTCATCTTCTCTTGCAAAAAACTTTACAAAAAGGTTTCCGTGCTCCGTGCTTAGCTGTCAGAACACTCAACAAGGTATTCCAGAGCCATGGTCCCCACTAGATATCACAATCATGTGCGCCTGTCTTTTCTGTTGGGCTTATTTGCGTCTTTTTCGCATGACACGCTGACATTTTCGTACGTGCGTCAACTTGCCCCACCACATCTTGAACTTCAGACTGGCATTTGGACACAGGTTCGTGCTGGCTTGCCTGTATCCATTTTGAAGTAAAAGGGAAGGCTATCGTTGAGTTGGTGATCTGTTAGGTTGTGACGATTACGCCGGTCACTTACCATTGACATTTCTGATGAGCGGTATTGTAGACTTCTCAAAAGAGGTTACAGCAAACAAATGAGCAAAAACCATAAGCTTTTTGCGGCACAAACAGCATATACTGAGCCAGAACTTATGGAAAAAAAATTTCAAAAACTGCAACTTTCGGTTTGCTGGTTGAACCCGAGGTCATTTTGCGACGCAAAACCAGCGCACCACAACCAGGTACCTATCGCACGTCCGAGGTTCAAGATGGGGGATCCAAGTTGACGCACATTTCGAAGTTCAACGCTGATTTGTGGCATAACCAGAACGCTGAAATATTTCTGTGAAAAATGATTGATTGCCTGCGCCCTCTGTCCCTTCATGTGTCGTTTTTGGAAGGTGAGTCCTATACCTTCGGTTCCGGTGACAGGGATAGAACGGACTGAGGTTTCTATTTTTCTCATAAAAAAAAATAAAAAAATAAAATTTTTCTATTTTTGAAGCAGATTTTTTCGTTTCTCCGGATTTTGTTTTTGGTTAAAATAGGTTGTGACAGGTACAACCTATACCTCCCACCATGCCAAAACTCCATCCAAAACTCTGCCTCAGTTCACCTATACCTTAGACCTCTGCCTCAGTCCGATCAATCACATTAACCGGATCCCCACAGCATCAGAATTTGTATAGCAAATCGTAGACACCGCCTTCAAAATGTGTTGTAAATCGTGACCCCCATTCTCAATTTGCTACAAATCGTATACACCTCAGAATTTGATGCGAATCGTGCACCCATACCCTCACAATAAACTTTGCTCCTCTTCCTTTTCATTCAATTCAAATCAATTTGGTTTTTATTTGCCAAATATTTTGCAACTCAAGGAGGAACGACAAAACCGCAACGCCTCAGAATAGGGATGTAGCTATCTAGGCCGGGCTAAATTTTTTCCATTGGGCGCACAGTGGTTAGTTTCCGATCAGATTATTTCAATCCTGAAATGTTCGTTGATAAAATCAAAACTGATTCGTTATACACGGCTTATCAAAAGTCTTCGAAAATAGGAGCTCGGCTTTAACTCAGGGGCCATCCAGAATACCAACATGGCATTGCACGCTGCAAAACTCATGACACTCCTGTAAGGTGTGAAGTTGCATCTCGCACTGTTGAAATCAGATGGCCCCTGTATTAGCCTGGCCCTCAAAATATCGCTTATCTTCGAGAACTTTTGATAAGTCCGAATAATTAAGGTTGCATGGAATTGGAATCTGTGAAGTTCACGTCGTTTGAAATTTGAGAAGGAAAGCGTGCGGGATTTCAATGGCTACTTTTCCTTGAATTTTGAAGATCAAATTCAACTGACCATCTCAGCATTGGTTTCGCAGGCGTTAACACAAGCGAAAAGCTTGACATTTTTTGGTGTCGCTGAAGTCTGTTAAGCGGAAGTCTCTGCACAATTTAATACAAATGTTATTTTTCTGTTTATTTTGATGAACACTTTTGCAAAACTGGGGTTCCTACCGACATGGTGTCCCCGAGATCGATATTTGGTGTGATTGGGGCCATATCGTTGATACAGGATGCGGAGCGGAGCACATTTTGTTCTATTCGTGCGGGGATCAGCAACGTGTCCCCTTTGTCAATTCCATTATCCAATTACCATAGTTTTTTTATACTTAATGATGCTTCGCTTAAACTGCAGGACTGTGATAAGTATTGATGGGTTTCTTCGCACTTTCGCAGAAAATTTTCGTTTTCGTAAATTTTTTTTCTAAACTCGCAGTGCCTGTGCAAGAGAGTTGACCAAACTCCGCGTGAAACTGAGACAATCACAATGGTGAGCGATTGACCCCGAATTGGTCACGTCTGAATTTCTCAAAATGTCCTCATACTTTTCAAGGGACCGGTGACTGGGGCAGATCGAACTGAGGCAGAAGTGGACTGAGGCAGAATTTTTGCATTTTTGGAGGCTGATTTTTTTTGTTTCTCCGGGTTAGGTTTGGTCAGGTTGGGTGAAGGTAAAGTTTGGACAGGACAGGTGTAAGCTACCACCTCCATGCAGAAACTTTCTCCAAAAGCCCCGCCTTTGTCCAATTCGACCTCAGTCCACTTCTGCCTCAGTCCGTTCTATCCCAGTCCCCCGATCCAATCAAATCATAATCAAAAAATGTCAGTGATGGTTGTTAGGTTTATGCATAGACAATCAAATCAAAATACCAAATCAAGATACGAGGAGAGGGAGCGTTTGCTGAATGCAATGGAGGCTCGGTTTCTGCAGGACAATCTTGTCCCTTCTTCAAGAAATGGCACATGGGGCTGTTAAAAAGGGATCGGAGGACTGGGATCCCTCCTCTGATCCTCTCCTCGTATCTTGATTTGGTATTTTGATTTGATTGTCTATGCATAAACCTAATAACCACCGACATTTTTTGATTATGATTTGATTATCCTGCATAAACTGGTATCGTGATTAGGTGATTTGGTATTTTGATTTGGTATTTTGATTTCATTCCGCAAACGCTCCCTCACGTCGTATTTTGATTTGGTGATTTCGTATTTTGATTTGGTATTTTGATTTGATTCCGCAAACACTCCCTCTCCTCGTACTTTGATTTGAAGATCACACCGCAGGCATATTGTATGTTTTAGTTCTGGGCAGTGGGCACTTCAGACAAGCAAATATTTTGGTGTTTCTGCCATTTTCCGCCTCCTGTTGATTTCGACAATTTGTTCCAAATATGTTGGAGTTTCTGCCATTTCCGCCTCCTGTTGAATTTGACAATTTGTTCATAATCCTTGCTAAATAAGTAAATTTAAATAAGTAAATTGCAAAATAAGTTCATAGTCCTTGCCAATGCCCCAGGTTACATGTGTGCTGGTAAAGTGCGGAGGAGAGGAAAGTGTGGCAGTAAATTGACGTATAGATTGGATTGACTGATTTGTTTTAATTTTTGCCAAGACAGAGAATCGATCAATGGCAAAAGCACACACCATAACCCCGGGAATAGCATTAAACCGAGGTCGCAGGTATAATTTTTTAGCATTGAAGAAAAAGGAGAAAATTATACCCGTAACCTCAGATTAGCACTCGGAGCACAATTCCCGAGTTAAGTGCGGATCTTCAAAGTTGAGGAGCAAATTGCGACACCCGTGGAGAGCTCAGTTCGGGATTGATTTGCGCCGCAGATTTGACTCCCTGTCTCACATTTGTTCAGAAGCGCCGTTACAGGGGTCATATTTACGCCGAGGCGCAAATTAAACCACGACTTGGAACTCCTGACGGTGATGACGGTGAGGAGATCAACTCCGCATTTAACGCTTATCGACGTTGCGAATTAGATTTTCTCTATTTGCCTACCTCATTGCTAAAACTGTGCTTCGCAACCTCTGATTAGCGTTAATCCGTTGTTGATCCTCCTATCGTTTCTGGTTTTTGCCCCTTGATTCACTCTGCAGAACTGACAGAGCAGGGGCAATCAGGAAAAAGGCTCCGGCTTTTTTATTTTTTACTGTGATTGTGTAGCAGAGAAAAAATTTCCGCCTGGCCCTCTAGCTAAACTTGAAGTTCCCATGGTGTGAAAGTTTTGATCCAATCTGTTGGCTTTCTATACTCAGACATTCAAAATACGCGGGCCATAGGAAATTTTTTTCAGACTTGTGAAGCACGGGGCAATGTTATTCTCCATCTAGTAAGCGCTGTTAAATGCATTCCTTCATGTAATGTGTTTTGCGGCGCATGAGAAATGGGGAATTACATAGCCCCGTGCTTCCAAAGTCTGACAAAAATCTCCTATGGCCCGCATATTCAGGATGGCTCCGTATAAATCGTGACCTTTTGTAAATTATCTGTACGAATACAGTTCAATGTTTCTCACAGATGGATGTGCTCCGACATACAAAAGTAAAAATGTTTTTGTTTGAAAATTTCTGACTTTTTTCATGCTGTCAGACTGTTCATGTTACCCCTGACCCTAATTACACTGGAGAAAGGATTCACTTCTTTAATGCAGTCACTTTTTTCAAAGCACAAAGCATTTCGTAAAAAGTGCTGCGAATCCATTTTTTCGACGGCCAACATTTTTTCTGGAAATCAAAATTTTCAGCCAAAATTCAAAATTGGTGGAGGTTTTGCTGATGCGCGGGAATCTTGTTCGGGAAAAAATTTTGGCACCAAGTTTTAAAAGCGACTTCACGAAAGACTGTGCAAGTCTTTCGTGAAGTCGCTTTTAAAACTTGGTGCCAAAATTTTTCGTTTGCACATTTTTTTTTCCAATCCACTTCCGCATGCGCGTCTCTGATTGGTTGTTGGGAATTCCAGCCAATTTCAACATCCAATTTTCAAAACCTAACTGAACCAAACCTAACCTGACCTAACCTAACCTAACCTGACCAAACCTGACCCAATTGCAACCCCAGAAAGAGTTGCGAAGCGGTGGCAAACATGCCAAATGGCAAAAAGCGGTGGCAATGCAAAAATCCCAAAATTGATGACGTCACAATTTGAGACGACGTGATTGGCTGTTGCGTGCTCCTGGTCCGCGGAAGTGGATTGGAAAAAAAATTTGCCACTCGTTTGCAATGGAAGGACGACACGCATTGAACGCACGCACTATTTTTATTCCAATCTGAAACACAATATTCATTCCAATCTGAAACGACTCGTTTTTATCAATGTCAAGCGCGCTTTCATGTGATCCGTGATCTTCAAATTGCAAAGAGCATGCACAGCTCAGCAAGGTTTTGAATTCCAGACCCATCTTTCTTGGGATTCACATTCCATGGAAACACTGCTGCATTTCCGTTGTCCTCGATGTTTCCCGACTCACTTCTTGCCCCGCGTTTTCATAAAATTCAGTTGTTTGACAATACAGCTGGGCGCAATCCTCCACTCCTCGCTGTCTCTGCTAAAATTGTGAAACATTGTTTCTTTGAGTAATTGCAATCGTCAAGCTTAGGTGGAGGGGCCTGACAAGCCCCAACAGTTAATTATTGTTATCAGTCTGGTTTCTATTGCCTGATCCAACGATGAGTGCTGAATATAACTGCGGCAAGTGTAAAGGCATAATTGATGATACATGTGAAAATTCCATCCTATGTGATGCATGTGATGATTGGTATCATCAGAAATGCTCCGGTTTATCGAGGAAAAAATATCTGCAATTAAAGGAACAGAAAAACGTCCCATTCACCTGTCAAGAATGTAAAGTTGATGTCCAAGTCACCCCAAAACAACGGTCTGCAGAAACTAATGCTTGGAAGGATCATTCAGAAGATTGCACAACTTCGGTAAAACCAGGGAATGCAGAGAAGACCGCATCCTCTTTATCACATAAAGAGGTCATTGAAAAACTGGAGGATTATCGTCGTAAAACTGATGCGAGATGCAAGCAGCTGGAAGAAACTATAAAGTCTGCCGAAGGCGTTGGACTGTCCAATCGGTTTGATGATTTGTGCAAAAAGTTTGATGGCATCATCACCTCTCTCAACGGTTTCAAGAAAGAAGTGAAGGAGTCGAACAGCGAAATGAAAGCTTCCGTTGAGTATGTGGGGTCCTCATTTGATGACTTCAAGCAAGAATGGGAGACTATGAAGACCAAGGTTAATGAAATCGATCATGCCATAAAGGAGAATGGAACTATGATTGCTGATATTCGAAAAACGACAGACGCTCTGCAGGATACGGTTGAAGACCACGACCAATATCTCCGTGTTAACAATGTGCTGATAAAAGGTCTGCCATTTGTCAGGAGCTCAAATGGTAAAACCGGTGAGAAGGAGATCCTTACAAAGCTGGCCAATTACTTGGAGTTGGATTTTAACTTTGATGATCACCTGGATACTGCACATTTCTTGGGAGGGACAAACCCCAACGGTTCAAAGACTATGATTGTGAAATTCGTCAGCAGGATGAGAAAGAACAATTTCATTTCTGCAGTCAAGCGTAGTCGTCCATCATTGCATGACATTGGGTATACATCAGCACCGAATACACCTCTGATTGCAAACGAACATCTTACCAAAGGTCCAATGAGATATTCTATGCTGCTCGTGAGCGTAAGACTGCTCTTGGGTGGAAGTATCTCTGGACGAAAGACTGTAAAATCTTTGCCAGGAAGAATGACGGTGATCGAGTTGTCGCACTTTTGAGCCTTGCAGATGTCCAAAGGCTTATGGTAAACATTGTTCAGTGATTCTGTTGGACTACCTTGTGCTACCACTATCAGTTCTATAGCTCACAATGGATAATCTGTCTAATTGTGAGAACCATTTCATTTCTGTTTCTCAACTTGATCGGTTAATCAATTGTGATGATTTGTTTTTGTTAAACTATAATATAAGAAGCTTATTGAGAAATATTGATAGCCTGAAAGCTCTATTGCAATGTTTAGCTCAGAGGCCCCACTTAATTGCTATTACGGAAACCTGGCAAAGAAATGACGATGCATCATTACTGTCAATACCCGGTTACAAATACGAATCTGTACGCCGTTTCTCAAAATATGGTGGCGGGGTAGGGGTTTATATTGATTGCCGATTTTCCTACACGGTTATGGACATCCCAGAATTGAATGTTGAGGATAAGATGGAGTCTTTGCGGGTGAAAATTTTTTATGATTGTACAGCAAATTGTAACCTTGATGTTACTCTAATTGTTCTGTACAAAAGTCCAAGCTTGCCGTTTGCAACTTTCTCCAATGCGATCTGTGAGTTTTTGTCAAAAAACGATTTTTCTGGTAGTGTGTTCATTACGGGGGATTTTAACTTTAACTTCAGTGCTATGAACTCTTGCGCTCTTTGGTTCTCGAATGAAATGCTTTCCTCAAACTTTAGGCAATGCATCTCCGTTCCTACAAGGAAGTCTCTGTTGTCTTCGTCAACCATTGACTTGGTTTTCACCAATGATGTTGCCGACAGCGTGAGTGGTTCTTTAAACTATAATGCCACTGATCATTTTCCAGTTTTTCATGCAGTTAAAAAATTTCTGCATGATGTTCAGCCGCCTGAACGCATGGCTCATGTGAAAAAGGTTATTGATTATAACATTCTTAGAAATAAATTGTCATTTTATAATTGGCACGATCTTTATATTTGTGATGATGTAAATGAAGGAATTGAGCTTTTTGTGGCAACTTTAGATCAGATGTGCACCGACAGTTCCAGAGTGGCTTCTGAGTACGAGTCCAGAAAACTTTCCAAGTACAGGATACTGCCTTGGATGAATGAAAATGTTCTTGCACTGCTTGTGAAAAGGGATAATCTGAAGTCGAAGACATTGAAAAAGCCTTATAACCTAGGCTTAGTGGACAGGTATAAAAATTTGCAGGAAAACATCAAATTGTTGATGAATGATCTACGGTTAAACTATTATAAGAGGAGGTTGGAATCTGCTAGGAACTTTTCGTCTGTCTGGAGGGTAATTAAAGAAGGGATAGGTAAAAATCAGGATAAACATAAGATTGCTGGGATAAATCACAACAATATCTTTATCACTGATAATTTGCTGAAAGCTGAGGTTTTTTCTGAATACTTTGCAAAAGACCATGCGCCAACAAACCATAAAAGATCTTGTCCAGATCCTGTTCAGCACATTCCTGTAAACCAAGCCTCATTATTCCTTAAGCCAGTTGGTAAATCTGACATAATTTTCTGCATAGGAAGAATGAATGTTGTCTCACCAGGTATTGATGGAATTCCAGTTTCTGTGATAAAGAATAATGCAAGGTCTCTCTCTTCGCCTATTGCATTTCTCTGTAATTTGATGTTAGCTCAGGCCAAATTTCCAAATGCACTGAAACATGCTCGCGTTGTTCCTGTCTACAAAGGCGGTGCATCTGGAACCATATCCAACTATAGACCCATATCTGTGTTGCCTGTCCTAAGTAAAGTTTTTGAGTATATTATTTATGACCAATTTGTATCTTTTCTTGATGTCAATCAGATTTTGCATAAAAATCAATTTGGTTTTCGTAGAAAAAAGTCCACACTTGATGCACTTGTAAAAATCTGTGATTCTATCAGATGCCATATGGATTCTAAGTTCCTTACGCTGGGCTTTTTCTTTGATTTGAGCAAAGCTTTTGACTGTGTGCACCATGGAATATTGCTTGAGAAACTAGAGAGGTATGGAATAAGGGGACATGCTAACGAGCTGTTCAGGTCATATTTATCTCAAAGACTCCAATCCGTAAATGTTGAGCAAAGCTTTTCTCAGCCCAAATTTGTAATGAAAGGTGTACCTCAGGGGAGCATTTTGGGTCCGATTCTCTTTGTACTTTTCGTCAATGACATATTCTCTTACTTGAGCAGTTCAATGGTTTTCCTGTATGCTGACGATATAACAGTGTTAATAGAGGGGAAGGATCTTGACGACATTAAATTCAGGGGTCGCAACATACTTAACCAGATTGTTTTGTGGACAAGAATGAACCAACTTATGTTAAACGTATCAAAGTCTAAGTTTTGCATTTTTAAGCCTGTTCAAAATCGGATAAAGTTTTTGATTTGATTAAAGTTGGCCAATCTGTTGTAAATTACTCTAATGCCAATAAACTCCTCGGTGTTGTCATAGACTCTAACTTAAATTGGCATGCGCAAATATCTCTCTTGAGAGTAAGCTGGCTTCAGCAATATACATGCTGCATCAAAGTGCACGCATATTTCCATTGCCTGTAAGACTGAGCATATATCGAAGCTATGTTGAATCACATCTAAGATATTGCTGTGCTGTTTGGGGATGCACGTACAACTCTTCACTAAGAAAACTGCAGATCCTACAAAATCGTGCAATAAGAGTGGTTTTTGGTCTCGGGTACAATGCTCCTGTAGCATCAGTCATGTTAAATAACGATTGCCTAAACATTAGTCAACTAGTTCGTTATCAAATCTTAATCTTAGCATTTAAAGAACTGAATCATATCTCACATAATGACCTCCTTCCTGCAACATTTTATCAGGGTCATTACAATCTCAGATCATGTTGAATTGTCACTTGCCATAACCTCTAGAATAAGGACCAACTTTGGTCTTTTTTCCTTTGGTTTCCTTGCTGCCAAATTCTGGAATGTTTTGCCCATCAACTTGAGAAAAATTAGGTCAATTGGAATTTTCAAGAGAGAGCTGCGCATTATATTTTGCTTCACACTTGAAAACCTGTAATTTGCCGCTGTGTGCGAGTTGTCTTCCCTGAACTTGCTCATGGGAAAATGGGGGGAACACCATTTTTTTATGACATCAAGCGAACTGCACAAAACCTTCTCGGATATTCACCTTGACTTTTGCACTTTAATTATTCAATGGAGGACATTCTGTCCTCTCCACTTCACCAACAGTTTTGCCATTGTTTGCATTATAAACTTTTCAATTTCAATTCAAACTGCATATTCAAATCCTTGTTTTTCTTTCTTTCTTACCATGCGATGCCTCTGGCATCTGCAAATTTTTATTTAGGACAATTAAACTACTGATTATTGAATCTCTGAAAAATTAATTTTGTGATTTTCTGGTTCTGTGCAAAATATGTGCTGTCATCTGCCAACATGTTTTTACAAACCTGGACGTCTTTTCCTCTGAGCATTTGATAACATTTTTGACACATCGTTGAAATGCTGGATGCATCGCATTGGTGAGTTCAAACATAATTTCCATTTTATTTTTGTCTTCTTTTCTTTTTTGACTGGATGTTGTGCAATTGCGAATGATTTTGAACGTCAACTTATGCTGATTCCTAATGATCCCTTATCACGATATGTTAACACTTCTTCCACCAAATTGTTCACAATTGCACAATCGCCATGTCATCTGCTGCTAATTTCTGTGAATTGAAATTCATTTTAATGAGTGTCATTAAATTGATGATTGAATTGAAATTAAAATAAAATTTGAGGTAAGTAGTAAAAAAAAAAAAAAAAAAAAAAAAAATGTCGAGTACTTATGTCTCCGCTCTGCAGAGCACGACTCTGTCGGGAAATTCTGTGGGGTTGCATGTGCCGTAAATAACGGCTCCAAGTCGTTTCCGTTGAATGAGAATTGGGTTACGGGCTACGGCTATGGGGCATTGATCTCCTTGTAAGCCCAAGGTGTGCAACAAGGTTCATGCGGAGCCACCGGCGCGGTCGTAGGTATGGCTGCCATGCTCATGACGGCAAATCTGACGATGATGATTAAGATCAAGGTGACATGCAATCACTTCAACAGAATATGGCATTGAACTGGAATTATGTAGGTATGGATCTATTTTGAATTTAAAATCTTTAATTCATCAACTTGATACAGAGGATTCGGATTCATGCATGATGGTTTCGGATTCGATTTTTTTTTTGGATTAGGGATCGGATTCGAAATTTGCTGACGGGTGGACTAAAACGCTGAACCTGCTTGTCTTGCTTGTCCTGCTGGAAACCTGCTTGTCCTGCTGGTAATGGTTAAATAGGTTAGGTTATTGTTAGATTAGGTTATCCTAACCTAAACTAACCTCACCTAACCCTAACCTGGTCATTACCAGCAGGACAAGCAAGACGAGCAGGACAAGCAGGTTCAGCGTTTTAGTCACTTCCTTTGCTGACCGCGAGGATTCGAGATGGATTCGGATTAGAGTATTTTCCAGGGTTGCAAAAAAACGAAACATTTGAAAAAAAAACAAAACATTTGTTTTAAAACAAAATTGGATGTTTTAAAACACTTTTTTTGTTTTAAAACAGCTAGAAAAAAAAAACTTGTTTCAAAACATGATTTTTGTTTTAAATAAAACAAGGTGTTACAAATATTTTTTCCTTTTTCTTGTAAAACTGGAGAGTGAAGCCCGAGTGAATGCAGCAACATACCCTGGGCAGCACGCAGGCAAAAACAAATCGAATTTGCCCATTGGCCACTGCAGATTCCATATTATTTTGTGCACACAATGCACGTTTAGCTCCTCAGTCCTCAACTTCACTCATGGTTCGATACGACGGGTTCGTGAATAAACTCGTTTGATGTGCTGGAATTTGCATCAATGGATAATGTTCGGGATTCGGGGAGTGTAAATATTCTTTTTTTTTAATATTCCTGAAGATGGGAATTCCAAAATTCTTGGAATTTTCGTTGGATTCTATTCATTTCTATTTCTATTTATTTAGGTATCATTGTACAAAAAGTCAACAAAATAGCAAGGCACTCAGTATTTGCTGGACTCATATTTGTTTTCCAATCTGGTTGTTTATTTTTTTTATTTTTTTTTTGTTTTTTGTGCGAGTACCATGTCCCTTCTTAGTTATTAACAGTACCCACCTACAGAATGCCTGGACCTATTTTAAGTCCTATTTTATTTGAATACGTTTGGAAGCTTTTGGAATACGTTTTAAAACTGTTAAAAACACTTAAAAGCATGTTTTAAACAACGAGAAAAAAAACAGATGAAAAAAAATGTTTAAAACAAAAAATAAAACATGTTTTAAACGTTTAAAACGTTTTTTATGTTTTTTAAGAAAAAAACATGTTTTTCTTCCAACCCTGCAATGGATGGATACCTACCACCCAAATAGCTCACCTCCCTTGCATCCATTTCATGGATGGCTGAGAACCCACAACCTAGAGGAAAGGATAGCAAATGTGGCTTTGTACGACCTCTAAATAAAAGGCCACCATGAACTCGAACATGGCATGCAGGTTTGGCTGAGCAATCATAGCACACAGGACAGGACAGCACAATAATTGAGCACACAGGATTGGGTGTGTTTTGTGGAAAAAGATTTTTTTTCATCTTGATTGTGCTTTGTGAAAAATGACAAATCCCCAACGTTTCCTTTCAGAACAATTTTAATGAATTCTCTGACTGACATTCAACAAAATCCGGACTGCTGGACGATGCCGGACCCGACCAAAACCAGATCAGATCCAGAGGACCCAGGCTTGAAGAATATAAGGTTGCGCGTTCCTCTATTGAGGTGAAAAATGAGCATTTCGAAGCCGAGAGAGACAAGAGAGAAAAAAAGCAAGCGACAACCGCAAGAGAGTAAAGAGCAGCGACAAATGCATGCTATGCGCCGGTGCTGATCGGAGATGAGTCCACAAATAATGCTAATGTTTCAAAAGTTTTGAACGGATTGAAAAGATTTTGGGATTTTCTGAAAGCTGAAGAAACATACTTTCCCATAAGCTTAATAAATCACAGATTTTGGCAGGCAAGGATATTCAAACGCAGTTGGAAGAAAATGTTATTTGCCGAATTGCGAACGCGAGCCAATGGGTGCGAATTTTTGACTTTGAGAAATTGTTGATTTGTCGTTATTTCTCGAAAAGTTCTCATCGGATTTTGATGGTTTTTGGCTCTGAAGTCTCGGGAGAAAACCGGGTTTTTTGATACGAAAGCACATTCCAAAATAATTTCTTACATGTGCGCAATCACGTGGGAAAAACGGCCCATGTGCAGGGCCATCATTTCAGGTTTTCGCAGGCGGAGCATTACCCGGAAAGAATTTGGCAGCGACCCAGAGGGGGGTCTGGGGGGCAGAGCCCCCCAGAAGCCGGAGAAATTTTGAAATTTGGGGTTCATTTTGGGTGCAAAATTGGTGTTCTTGAGGGCATATTTTCAGCATTTGAGGAGTTTAGATTACATAATGCATGCAGGCAATGATTTATTGCATCAGCTGAGATGCAATTTCCCATCAGTGCATTTGTCTCTTCGCGGCGACCGCATTCTTCGATTTCCGCATTTGTTTCTGATCCAGCTGAACTTCAACAAAGTTTTTACTGACCTTCTTAAGATTCTGGGGGGCGAAGCCCCCCCAGAAGCTTGAGAAAGTTTGAAATTTGGAGTTCATTTTGGATGCAATATTCGTGAAATTGAGGCTAAATTACCCATCAGGGAGAGCAAAAGACACATGCCAGGGTGGGGCAAGCGATCCGCTGGTTATGGCATTTCCAATCAGGCGGGGCGTCGCCCCCCCCTGCCCCCCCTAAATGATGTCCCTGCCCATGTGAGGAAAATTGGAAAATTCTTTGTTGGCTTTCAATGCGGTTCGCCCAATATCTTGAAAACAAAAGCAGATAGATGTATACCCTCTCGGACTTTATTTTAGAGCATAAATCAAGCTTTATTGTGGTGCCAAGCGTTTTTATCTGCGCCCAGGGGTTCCAAAATTATCAAGCCTGGAACGCATGCCCAAAGCGTTAAGATAATTCAAGGTAACTTTGTTTCCATCGTTTACGTGTTCAATATTTGGCGTGTTATCATGCACTCAGTGTTTCTGGGCCCAAATATTATATCTGACATCTGCAAGATAGGTACATCTTTGATTGTTTGACCCCGTGTCAAAAGAACACACCGACAAAATTGGCGACAATAATTTCTCAACTTCTGCCGTTTTTCCGCTTTGGGAATGCGTTCCCGGCTTGATAATTTTGGAACCCCTGGGCCAGACGAAAACACTTGGCACAAGAAAAAAGCTTGATTTATACTCGAAAATAAAGTCTGCGAAGGTGTCCATCTATCTGCTTTTGTTTTCGAGATATTGGGCGAACCGCATCGAAAGCCAACGAAGAATTTTCCAATTTTCCCCACATGGGCTGTTTTTCCCACGTGATTGCGCACATGTCAGAAATTATTTTGAAATGTGCTTTCGTGTCAAAAAGCCCGGTTTTCTCCCGAGACTTCAGGGCCAAAAACCATCAAAATCCGATGAAACTTTGAGAAACAACGACAAATCAACAATTTCTCAAAGTCAAAAATACGAGCGCATTGGCTTGCGTTCGCAATTCGGCAAAGAACATTTTCTTCCAACTACGTTTGAATATCCTTGCCTGCCAAAATCTGTGATTTAATTTTAGCTTGTGAGAAAGTGTGTTTCTTCAGCTTTCAGAAAATCCCAAAATCTTTTCAATCCGTTCAAAACTTTTGAAACCATGGCATTGTCTGTAAACTCATCTCCGGTCAGCACCGGCGCACAGCAGGCATTTGCTGCTGCTCGTTCCTCTCTTGCGGTTGTCGCTTGCTTCCTTTCTCTCTTCTTGTCTCTCACTCTCTCAGACTGCTCGTTTTTCAACTCGCAATGGAGGAACGTGCAACCTTGTAATCTAACAGCATTGCAGAGGACCAGACCACAGGTCACCGACATGGGTCAGCAGCAGTGGCGCGGCGCGGCCAAATGAACAGGGTAGACATTTCTCCAAATTTAAAATCAATTGCCAAATTGAGGAAGAATCAATGAACAGTCAGGCTCACACAGTGCAATTCTGAAATTTAATGATTCTGAAGATGTTTCTGAAATTTTATGATGAAAAAGAATGAAATTACGAATTGAACCATGATTGAAATTGAAATTGTTTTCTTAAAGATTAAAAAACATGTAGAAAAAAAAAGGTGGTCCCTGAAAACCGGACAGGACTGCCGGACAGGACCACCGGACCGACCCGGACGGGTTAGGTTAGGTTAGATTAGGTTAGGATAGTCTATCCTAACCTAATCTAACCTAACCTGTCCGGGTCGGTCCGGCGGTCCTTACTGCCTGTCCGGCTGTCCGGTTTTCAGGGACCACCAAAAAAAATTCACGGATATCAGACATGGAATCGAAATATCGGCAGGGGCAAGACCTTGGGCAGCGCCTGTGGAGGTGAAAACTGAAAACCTGAAAAGAATCCCCCCCCCCAAAAAAATTGGACACCTCAGAAGAAAAAATCTGCGGAGGGATCCCACGGCATGGTCTCTGCAGTGGGGACGATTTTTTCACTGCGGCAATTTCAAAAAAGGTCTTCTTTTGTGGGGATTCGCTTGCAAATGGATCCCACAGGATAATCCTGACCAACGTCTGTTTGCCAAAAACATTCCAAACCACAGCGAAAAAAGGAAAACGAAAATCGGAAGTGATTGATTTCTCAATAACCTTTTCTTCAATTACTTCGGCCATCAGGAAATCTAAATCTTCCTCTTCTGGCCCTGATGGAATTCCTGGGTCTCTTCTGAAATCCTTCCCACACGAATTTTCTGCTTATCTGTATCTTCTCTTCAACAAGTCCTTTTCCTGTAGTGAGCTACCCGATGCTTGGAAGTCAGGGAGAATTACACCTCTTTTCAAAAGGGTGATCCTTCACTGCCAGCTAATTACCGGCCTATCAGTTTGACTTCTTGTGTGTGTAAGCTGATGGAGAAGCTGATCTCTGACTACATTAGACAGTTTCTTCATTCCACTGATTCCATCTCCCCTTTTCAGTTTGGTTTTCTTCTTGGCTGGTCTTGTGAGCTTGCCCTCGCAAAGTTCACTCATGAAGTTGCGTCTTCTATTGACAAGGGTGCTGATGTCGATGCACTTTTTCTGGACTTTAAAACTGCCTTCGATGTTGTTCAACACAAAGCTCTAATGTTTAAATTGCATCATCTGGGCCTGCCTATCACAATTGTCTCTTGGATCAACAGTTTCCTAAGTAACCGGACACAGTCTGTTTCTGTTTCTGGCACAAATTCTTCATCTTTTCCTGTGACGTCAGGTGTCCTCAAGGCAGCGTCTTGGGCCCTCTTCTATTTCTCATTTTCATCAATGATCTTCCTGAAGTCATGTCTTCTTCAAAAATCATGCTCTTCGCTGACGATTGTGTCCTCTACAGGATCATTCAATCGGTTTTCTGATGTAGACATGCTACAATTTGATCTTGCTTCCCTTGACTCGTGGAGCCAGCATTGGGGCCTCGCCCTCAATGCATCAAAATGTGTTCACGTCAGATTCTCAACTAAATTGCATCCTTTTGGGTCATCTTACACCCTTCCTTCTTCAGGTACAACCTTAACATCCTCATCGTCCTGCAAATACCTTGGTGTGACACTTTCATCTGATCTGTCCACATTACCACGATTGCGCGCAATGCCAATTTTGCTCTTCTAAAAATTCGGCGTCTTTTCAAATCCTGCTCACCTTCAACAAAGGAAACACTTTATATTTCACTTGTCCGTCCACTTCTTGAATATGCCTGCATTATCTGGGATCCGTTCCAAATCTCCCTCATTGATGAGCTTGAAAAAATTCAACGCAGATCAGCTCGTTTCGTAAAGAATGATTTTTCTCGTCATTCAAGTGTTACTTCGATGCTTTCTTCTATGAATTGGCCTTCTCTCTCCGATCGGCGTTCCCAGTTCAGATTGTCGGCCCTAAGTAAGATTTTACTTAACATAATGGTGGCTGGTCATGTCTGTCTGAAACCCTTGCTGTTCCCGATTACTTTGGTCGCCATGAACCATACTTCCAAGATCCGTGTTTATCGGCCTTCCAAGAACATCTTTAAGTATTCATTCATTCCCAGAACAATTGTAGACTGGAATCGCCTTTCACAAAACACAGTGGATTCATATCTGATTTCTTGAATTTCATGATCGGATTATTTTTCCAGCATTCTTTGCCAGACAGGTGGTACCTGTGCCAAACAGATCCGATCCGGTGTATTGCGTGGGGTTGATAAAAATGAGGTCTGGGAACGGGTCAGAAACCCATGCCCAGACCAAGCCGGGAACCTGCCCGGAGTCGGCGGCCAATGTTGGCGGCCCCCCACTGCGTGAGCAGTGCAACCCTTCTTCACGCAGTTTGGAAGAGGGATTGTGCGTACTGCTGGCGAACGCTGCTGGTGTTTCCATGACTCTCTACGCTAGTTAGCCGAGCTTATGCCGAACAGCGCTCTTGCCGCATGACTGACACAAGGCCACCCCTTCCCCCGTTGTAGTGCACCGGAAAGAGGAAGTGAGGCGTAGGTACTTACCAACTCATCATCGTATCACTGCGATCATTATTTCATGATTTACCTACCTATTTCTTTTTCTTCTATCTAATTTCATGTTGACTTTGTTTCTTGTTTCAACATTTCCCTACCTTCTTCCTTTTCTTTCACCTTTTGTCTCACTTTTATTCTCTTTTTTGTATGTTTTCATTTGAGATTGTGAATGGGTATGTTGTGGTGTGTGTGTGTGTGCTGTGCTGGTTAATGCTGCATGCTTGATGCTGATGGTATGGGAGGCCTTGTTTGGTCGCGTGTGTATGACTGCTGTGTGTCTGTTATTGAATGCTATATGACTAGGCCCCGTCCACATTCCGATGATGTGTTTTTCCATACTCCTATACCTACCCTCCTCCCCCTCCTTCCTTTACCCTTGCCTAACCTTACGAATAATGCAGCCGACGGTCGCGTGTCCTCCCCTTACCTCCCTTCCCCTTCCCAGGTATATGGTGACATTTGCTGTCATATGTGAGAACTTTGCAGTTCTCCATTGACGATTGCCTCGTGGCATAATAACCTGCGTAATGCAGCGTCTGATACCTATACCTATATACCTATTGGAAATACCATGCGAAATATTCGAGCGCATTTCTTGGAACACCCTTTGCAACACCTTTTTCGCTCATCCTGCATGCGCACATGAGTCGTTTCTGCGTCTCCACTCTCCATCCATTTTGCCCAACAGAGATGGTGTTGCTGTCACGTATGGGTGGGAAAGGTGAACCTTTGCCGAGCGTGCCGAGCGCTGTTCAAAGCGGTGGTAGACAAATCTCGAAATGTCTACCCGGGATGCTTTTTCGGGCTACATTTGCATCCAGAAACCAGGCAGAGGCCAGTTCGGCTGCATTATGGGAGGAGGGGGAGGGACGTGAAGCAGCACTGCTTGCAACGGAGACAGAATGGGAAATGTCTCCGCCGCTGGGACTGGCGGTCCACGAA
>JASGXE010000709.1:0-30882 GCA_030068105.1 Sinentomon sp. SZTP_YWyxl
ACCCCAGGATCCTGACTCCATTAGAACGTATGCGTGCTTGGAAAGCTCTCCACCTCCATGTAAACAAAAGACCTCTCATGTGATATGGTATGGATGTGCAATTGCGTGATCTAATCAATTTAGAAAACCAGCAAGGGGTTTTGTTCGGCTAGGGCTGGGATATTTTTGTTCGGGCTCTCTGTGTGTGCAATTGAAACGTTTTGAAACAACCTGGACGAAACCTAACCCAATCTAATCTGACCAACCTGATTTGACCTGACCTGACCTGTTCAGTTCCAACTGATTCCAGGTGGAGCTCCAAAGCGGTATTTCCAGGCAGTTTTGAGCATGCCAACCCTTGATGCCAACCGTGGGACGCCCCTGAACTTTTATCGAAGTATGCAACACTCAAAGCAACGGTGAAATCGATTTGCCGCGCCGATTGTCTTCAGGGGTACATTCTTGATGTGCCTTCAAAAATGTGGAAAACAAAAACGTTGCAGCAGAACGTCGACGTTCAGTGTCGGAGATTCATTTCAAAGTTTCGTGTGTGCGAAGAATCGCCGCGGGGAGGGGGAAAACCCGCTCGCTATTTCAGTTCCATGCAGACATGCTACTAAATTTTAGTCGTGTTTATTTGATGCGAGTCGTCGAAAAAGTTGTTTTTTTAACTTCGACCCGATAACATCAAACGTTTTGTCGAGGTCGTTTCCACCAATGAGCGAATTTTCCAAACCCAACGGATTCCAAACCTGATCCCACGTCACACCGCTTTCTCAACCAATCACGCAGGTCGATCGGCTGAATCCAAAAAGGCGTGCACATGGATAGGAGAGGCTCGAAGGGATATTTTTTCAAGTGGAGCATTTTCCAAAGGAGAAACTATCACTCTTGAGCCCAACATTAATGGAAAAAATCCTCCCTAAAAGTCTGTTCATTTGCAGAATGGTCCGCGCCCTTTTTACAGGCAGGGATGTGCAAATTTGTGCAAAAATCTGAATTCGGAAATTTGGCATGAATTTTCGAAACTGCCGGGTTTCGTCTCCCAATCGTCTGATAATTCTCTTCTCTGAGATTTTCACGATTTTTTGTGGATCTGTCTGGTTGTCTGTTCAACAGAGTCTGTTCAGTCAGGTGAACAGACTTTTTTCCGCTCCTGCTTTTAAAATGTGGTGCAGCGCTCTCCCGAAAAGAAAATTTCGCTGGCCTTCCCTTTACAATAATTGGACCTGCCTGCAATGGCTTGAGAGGCCACATCCGCGCTTGTGGCCTTCAACTGGAAATGCAGCGGACGAATTCATGTCTGGAAAATTTCAAAAATATGTTTTGGTTGCTTTTCCATCTTTGATAAGTTTTGTCCAAGCAAACATGCGCCGAATGTAAAGGGGAAAATTTTGCGATTTTCGGATCCCAGAACCAGTTACTCGAATGAAAATTCTCGGATATTCAGGAAAGGAATGTCGGACTATTTGGACACCACTGTCGTTCCCCCGCTCTCACTTTCGTTTTGCTGCGATTTTTGGCGCGGACCATTCTGAAAATGAACGCACTTTAAGCTGGCTGCTCAATTTACCAATATGATAAAATGAGCGCTCGGCGGCAGAAAAAACGCCCGCTCAATTTCGGAACCCCACACTTTCGCGAACGATCATGCGAAAATGTGGGAGATCACGTTTGCGGCTAAAGGATGGAATCTTTCCTGTAACTGAGTGCGCCCAGACAAAGAATTTTGCTGTGAGTTTTGGCTGATCAGCGCTTCAGGAAAACTCCCAAACTCGGGTGGTTTTCCCCAAAGAAAAGGCAAAACAAAAGACCAACGCACCACTGAGAACACGAAACTACTGCATGGAATTAATCGTTCCATGGAATTAAGCCCTTTTTGACTTCTTTTTTCCTTGCTTTCTTTGCTGACATCGCAGGGGCAAAAAACCCGGCAAAGACGTTTTGGGTTTGTTGGGCGTTTTTCGTTGGAAAATTGTTCCGAGAATGGTTTCGCAAAAATTCAGTAAGTCGCCTTGAAGACCTCGAAGTGGGTCTCGGATTTGTTCTCAGATTCGTTCTTGGCAGCAGAAAACCTGAGGTTTGCACACTTCGAGATTGACGATTGCATAGATTCGAGGGGTAATCGGCGACAGACCAGTGATATTTCGAGCTCTTTTTATTTTCTGCCGCTTTGATGTTTATGCGTTCCCTCATAGCAACTAGTGGGTTTTCAATCGGAACTGATCAAGGATTTCTTCATATTTGAATTACCGTAACCAGAGTCCGGACGAGGATCGCTGGAGGTTCCCAATTCCAGAGTGCTTTCCGAACTTTCGAACGAAGGAATCCCCAAAACTTTTCCCGTGCTAACATAAATTCTCTCCCGTGACAATGTTTCATTTCTCCGTTGAATCACAATGGCCAGCAGACGAAAATTCATCAAATTCTGCTGAAAGAACCAACAAGATGTCACATTTGTGGTTTTTGCTCCCTCAGTAAGGAAGCATAATTTTTTTTTCCAATCCACTTCCGCGGACCAGGAGGTCGCAACAGCCTATCACGTCGTCTCAAATTGTGACGTCATCAATTTTGGGATTTTTGCATTGCCACCGCTTTTTGCCTTTTGGCATGTTTGCCAGCGCTTCGCAACTCTTTCTGGGGTTGCAATAGGGTTAGCTTCGGTCAGGTTAGGTTAGGTTAGGTCAGGTTAGGTTTGGTTAAGTTCGGTTTTGAAAATTGGATGTTGAAATTGGCTGGAAATCCCAACAACCAATCAGAGACGCGCATGCGGAAGTGGATTGGAAAAAAAGTGCAGTAAGGAAACGCCCTGTAACAAGAACTGTTGAGGGCGTAGGCGTGAATACAGTAACAATGCTGGTACAAATATTTTGTTTTATGCGTCTTTGATTGCTTCTCATCCGATTGGATGGTTCCAACAACTTGAAAGTTGTGTGGCTCCTGGTTGAGCCAGGAAATTGAAAGGCTTCAGCAAGATGGTTCCACTTATTCGTTTTGCTTCGATTCGAGAACAAATTGCATTTGCCAACGCGCAAAAGGCCAATGGGAAGTTTTATGATTAAGCAATCAATCCATTGCAAGTCACATGCATGCAGTACGATATTTGATTTGTTGATTGGTACATCTATTATGTACGTCAGATCAAAATTATTATACGCAGACATTCAAAATACCCAGGCCATAGGAGATTTTTTTGTCAGACTTTTGAAGAACTGGGAAATGTTATTCCCCATCTAGTAAGCGCCGTAAAATGCATACCTTCATGTAATGTATTTTGCGGTGCATGCGAAATGGGAAATTGCATTGCCCCGTGCTTCAAAAGTGTGAAAAAAAATCACCTATGGCCCGGGTATTCAGAATGGCTCCGAATATTGTTTGTCCTTTTCGTTGATAAAAAGATGAAATATGCACTCACTTCGTACAGATCATTCCCTGATTGCATTTCACAGAGCACGGCATCAACAGCCAACCAACTTTGACCACAGGGCTGCACATGTTCGGTGTTTAAATGCCGTTTTCCTGATCACAGATCACTGCAACACTTTCTTGACACATTTGCTTAGGCGTTGTTCAGTCAACGGAAGCAGGATCGGACCTTTAAGAGCGCGAATGCCTGTTTTGATACTGCGGGCATTGGCAAGACTAGTCCGATCCTGAAACCGCAACATCTTTTTGATTTGGGGCATGTGCATCAGACGAAGTTGGGCACTGACTGAGGAAATTGGACAAAATTTGTTCATTCCCGCCTGGAAAAACACCAAAGAATGATCTGCAAAAATGCCACTGATTTCGAACGTATGCACAAGCTATCCCAGTGACGGATCCAGCGGGGGCGGCCGCCCCCTCGTGGGGTTAAATGTTCGATTTGTCTTCACTATTGGGGAAATACCTCAATTTCGCTTCCAAAATGACTAAAAAATGTTCAAAGTTCTCGTTCCACCAGCGCAGTTATCGCCCCCAGCCACACGATTCTCTCAAAATGGAACAAGGCAACGAAATTACCATCATCGAAAAATTAACCTCATTAGGGATTTGGAGCTCATGCATCACTTTTGGTTTGAATTGAAATTGGTTTTGCCATGTGAATCCTGCCTTTGTTGTTATTACATGATGTGCGAATGTCGAAAACAAATCCGAACATGACCAACTACAATCTGATAGTAGGGGCCTACTCGTATGTCCTTCTGCTGTTCGCACCTGTGCAGACCATGCATTTTTAATCGATGTGCAAGCAAATTATGTTTCATAAAGGAAATTGTAGACGATTATCGTTGTATCAGTGAGGAGTTCATTGCAACAATGTCCATTCTTCCAAGGTACACCCAGCTATTGAATCCAAAATTGCAATCAAAGGTTTCAATGGGAAGTTAGTCTCCAGTTCAGATATTCTTCAGATCTTCAGGGAGAGTATATTCAGTTAAAATTTGGAGTATTCATATTCTGTGAATTTTCTTGAATCTCTGTGAACCTTGTCATACTTCAAATGAATTTGCCAGGGTGGTGACTGAAGTTGCAAAATTTTTGGACTGCAACATTTTTGGATTATTCCCAGAAGACGAAGTAATTTTGTCAACCGGAATCCCACCTCAAAATAAGTGTCTGGCTTGCTGATTGGCTACGAAATCCTTGCTTATATTCGAAGTTTCACAGGTCAAATCTAACTGGTATTCACTGGCCATGGAGCATAAGTGGCATATGTCATGACTGGCATGTGAGAATTGCAGATTGATCATGGGTAAGCTCTGATATCGTTTTGAATCCTGCTAATTTTTTCGGTAAAACAGAAAAAAAAAATGTCAGATTTTTGCAGCGATGGATACGGTCTTCCCGGACAAGCTCGCCTTTTTGCATTTGCGAATATCTGCCAGACAAACACGAGCCGAACACCCCAGAATATTTTCAGTCTTCCATCGAAAGCACTCGGCAACATTACGTCGTTGGTTTCCGATGCATTTTGCAAGGGATGTTCTGTTTGTCAAGTTTCATTTTGATTGCGCAATGCTAGCTGCCAATCATCTCTAGATATTTTCCGGCCGACTAAAACGAATGCGACCAAAATAATGTCCGACCACTTCGACCAAAAATGATTCGTCAGTACAAAAAATGAATGTCAGACCAAAAGGATCCTCACAAAATAGACGGCTTTGGTCCTCCAGATTCCAGAGTGCAAAAATTTATGATGAAATGGAAAAGGGTTTAATTTAAGCGGTTGATGTCTGATATCTGACACGACAAAAGAATTCAGATCGTTATGACGCATGATCTGTGGAGATGAAGCTGCTGAATAGCTGAGATAAGTGACAAGAAAGTGTCAAAGACAAAAAGGAGTTCAGTCATTTATACGGGGGGACACAATTGCATGATCGCAGGGAAACATTTTCAGAAAACAGCAGTAGGGACCCTTAGCCGTGCAATTGTGTCCCCCCTTTGGACTAGCACACGGCACAGGGTGTGCCTTTCTCTGGAGGGTAGGTAGTCGGTTGGGAAGGTTAGGCGCTTTTGATGGGTTAAGTTAGGTTAGGTCATGGGTTCTCCGTGTAGTGTAAAATGAACCATTACTTGACAACAACCTCGACCTTTTCTTACCCAATCTAAACTAACCTGACCTGATCTCATTTGCGCGACGGAATCCCATGATTTACTCAGCCTGCAATTATTATACGAGCAGATATAGGTACAGAATGAGAAAAAAAATATAATGCAGGCAGTATAGCAACGAAAAGGCAAAAGAAAACCGTTTGAGTACACAATTGCGCGACAAAGAAAAAGCACACCCTGTTCCGTCTGCAGGAACCAAAGGGGGGACACAATTGCACGGCTAAGAGTACTGCTTTTTGTTGAAAATGTTTCCCTGTTACCGTGCAATTGTGTCCCCCCATAAAAACGACAAAACTCACAAAAAGTCACCAAAAAGAGAAAATCATTGGTTTCTGATTATTTTTCACATTTAAAGGGAGCACCGAGAGTGTCTGGAAATCACAATTGCTCATGTGGTCAATGTTCAACTCATTGTGTGTGTGCTATCGACACGTCTTTATATTGTCTAGAACGACCTGCATGAAAATCTCAAGATATAGGGTCTCCAAGATGTTTTCAAGATTTTTCCAGATGTCCAAACCCAATTTTCCACGTCTGCAAAATGTCCGTGCAAAACGGTAAAAAATGTGCAAAAACGCATTCGTATTCGTGGTAGGGTCCTTCTAAAACGCGGAAATCGCGGTTTTAGCGGACTGAGGCTTCCGTGCGAATCTAAGCCCCCCAAACCTCCAAAATAAACAACAACAATCAAATCTAGCCCAACCTAACCTAACCAAACCTAACCCAATAAAACCCAACGCAACCCAACCAGACCTAACCTTACTTGTGGTTCCGCGTAATTTTCTTGTTCCGCGCAACGCCATGTCTCCCATTGGTCCGCGCTCCGCATTTAGTTTGTCCCTTCGTGCCTCGTGGTACTTTTTGTGGGAAATAAGGGGTCCCGACGGCCACCTCAAAGTGCTGTGAAGTCACATATGAAGAAAAAGAATTCAAAGATGTTTCTGGAGACGAATAATTGATAAAAGCTGTTTACCTTTAAAAAAATTGTTAACCCCAAAGGGGAAAAGGACATTTGGATGAGACATTTTGTTTTCCCTGTTTTGTTGTTTTTCGCATGAATTCGTGTTTCCCAGGTTTTCCAGAGAGTTCCGATTTCCCTGTTTTCAAGTGCGCGGACACCCTGTCGAAAACCTTCGAATGAGTTTTGTCGCTGAAAATAGAATTATTTTTCTTCCAAACAGGGCACATGGAATCATCCAGTTTCATCAGAGCGTCCCTTTTCACGATGATTGCGATTTGCTCCTCGTTTGCAGACACCGGGGTCACCATCAGATCGCAAATGGCGAGCGAGGTCAAGGAAAGCTTTCCAGATATGCCTTTAATTGCAGTCATTTTCACCCATCCACAAATGTCCGGATGCGCCAGTGCTTTGGTGATTCAAGACGGGGGAGTGGACAGGGTCAAGCTAAATGCATTGATTTATTTGATGATGGAATTGGTAATGTCAGTTAAAGTGTTTGAATTCCATGGCTGCCCACCGTTTGTGGATATGACGAAGTTGTACAGGAGCAGAGCTGTTTATGAAATAGGTTTGTACCACGGCGAGTATGATGAGAATCATATTTTTTCAAATTTATTTTCCTCATTAGTCATCGCATTTTATGATGATATCCAAGGTTACAAAGCAATTTGCTGGCATAATTCTTTCACGCTTTTTGTTTACTTTAGTTTGAATTAAGTTATGATAAAACTGAGGTCGACAGTCAAACGTTGAAACTTCTTTCCAACAATTTTGCCTTGAAAAACAATGATGTTTTCTTTGGAATGGTTACTTCATCCTTTTCTGGTGGGGTTATGCTATGGTTTATGGTCATTGCCTGGCTCTGTCATGTCCATTCAACTTCCAAGTGGTTGCTGTTAAGGTGACAAGGTGCCAAAGATATACCAGAAGCTTGCAGAGGCCATCTGCAAGCTTCAAGTATGACATTGAGCAGTGGCAAAGACCTCGTGAAGAGGCATTTTCGTTAATGAAAATCTCAAAAATGTTCACTTGAGGATTTTTTTAAAAAAGAATTGACAAAAAGCTGGTGTGGAAGTACAGGAACCAGGTCTGTATAGACATAAAATCGGTGAGTCTAGGTGACAATAAATTCCTGTCGCAAAGGTCGACTGAAGATGAAGCCACTCTTTTAATTTGGCAAAAAACTTCCAGAACCACACATTTATCTGGAAACGATAGTAGGCCCCCTTGACATGTTGTGATCAATTTTTCCATCTTGTACGAATACATCCTGGAATGTTGTCCAAGAAATCATAAAATCTCGATGTGACATCTGAAAACATGTGATGGCACTCACAAAATGATGAACAACCTCATTTTCGGTGATTTTTGTTTTTGTACGTATTTTATTACCATTTGGTATTTTCTTTCTATTTCGTTTGCAGAAACAGTAGCCTTTGAGTTATTGCAACCTGCCTTACAAAGAGCCAGGCAATGCGAACTCGTACTGGCACTCCAAGGGAAGAAGGTTATCTTGGACACGGAAAAGGAAGACATATTTCACGAATTTCGGTTGAGGCTTCTGGAAGCCGGAATCGCTTTCGACAGAAGAAAGCTGAGTTATTTTTTCTTCTGGAGCAGAACGAGGAATTCGAAGTCTCTTCTCCGGCATCCTGAACTGTTCAAATTGAAATTCAAAATCGTCACCGAAGTTCACGTCGAAAGAAGCAGTAAACGGGGGCAACGAAAATATTGGAAAGTGAAATCCATGGCGTTCACAGAGGATGAGAAGGGAAACCCCAAGTTTCACACAGTTCTCCAACTGAGATCAGACGGCACGAAGGAAATTTCAACGAGGGGAGTATTGTTTGCGAATCCAGCAGTTGATTATGGTGGTAAGATAATACGAGTTGGAGCTCTAAACGTACCAATTTATTTTTATCGCGAGAGGGTAAACAACACATGGTCTTATGGTGGCAGACTGAAGAACATGCTTACAGAAATATATAGCCACTTGAACGCCAAGATAACCGTGAGATTGATTCCAGATCTGGGAGGACGTGATTTCACTGGAAATATCACAGGAGGGATTCGGGAACTAGTTGAAGGATCGCTGGACACCACTATGGGAATTGGTTTTACGCACGAACTCTTCAAGACTGTCGACTTTTCCTCCGTGTACGTGCAATGCCCAATGGTTCTTGTGACGGGACCACTGAAAATCATTCAGAATTGGGATTCAATTTTTGGATCGTTTTCACGTGGGATTTGGGTACGCATTGCTGCGACTGTTGTTTTGGCATCGCTTGCTCTCCAACTGGTGGTTTGCTTTGTTTCGAGATGCGGTTACTACCGCATTCCGCAGAAGGAACTGAACATGGCCAGAAGAAACGCACGACGGCTACCCTTTTACAGCATAATCTGGCAGTACCAGAAACTGGCCAAGATTCCCAGTGGATTCAGAAGCGTGGTGATTTCCTGCCTATTTTTCTCTTTGGTCTGCATCCTATTATTCAACGGTAAGCTGATGTCAGCACTGATTTCCCCAATGAAAGAAGAACCAATAGACACAATCGACCAACTCCTTCGGGCCCACGATGAAAGAAATGTCAAAATAGGGTACGCATTTTTCAGCCGATCTGGGTACGCCGATATGGAGGCGGCAACGGCAGGCAGGTACAAGGAGATATTTGAGCGCATGATTGTGATTAAGAACCCGGTGGAATGCCTCAGGATGGCCATGGAATCAAAATTTGTCTGCATCGTTTTCAGCCTGGCTACCGAGTACATTTCGGTGATTCACTTCAGCGATAAGTACGGAAACAGCGAATTGCGCTTCGGCACCGAAGAATTTCTCCCGATAATGTCCGTCATACCGTTTCCCAAGGATGACCCATTCATTGAGGCTTTCAACGTGCAATTGCAGAGACTGAAGGATCATGGCCTGCTTTTGTTTTGGTACGACATGGAAATGGCGAAGTTGCGCATTCAGCGCAGAAAGCAACTGGAAATTGAAAGGTCCTCCGGAAATGCGACCAACTCCGGAGAGATACCAGGCTCCGATGGAAAGATACCGCTGTCATTTAAACACTACAAGGGTCTCTTTTTCATCTATGGATGCTCTGTATCCACTGGAATTGCAGTTATCTTTTTGGAACTGTTATATCGGAGACTAAAGAAGTCCCGATGCTATTTCTTGCCAACTACGAAAATGGGAGTTGAGAGCATGAAGGAAATCATACAATCATCAGCGATCAAAATGTCGATCGTCAGAAATCAGAGAAATCGGGCACTGCCAGAATCAAAGAAAAAACGCAGACCTTTTGCGGTTGGTTTTGGCTTTCGGAACCTGCTGAAGTGGAAGCGAAAGTTTCGAAAAACTTGAACGTGTCCGCAGAAAAACTAAAAGCCCATAATTGCAAGAAGAAAAAAGGCAATCTGATTTGCAAAGTAAACTACTTTACGCGTTGCAGGTAGAATTTGCGAGAAATAAACAAGCCCTGTGTGCAAGTGCAAATTTTTCTTCTTTTCTACACCATCATACCATACACATGCACCACACAATTTTAACAAAAATACCACACTGGTTAAAATGGATCTGTGAAAGGTGTACTCGTAAGTCAAGGGAATGGGGCGGAAGCATCACAATGCATGTGGACCAAAAACTGCACATTACAATTACAATGTTATTATCATTGTGCTGATGACGGGTTGATGTTGTTGTGGGGACTGAGGGTTCCACAGCCAAGTGGCGTTGAAACTGAACGGTGTTCTTTATTGCACTATCTCACAGTAAAGAGTATGTTTTTGGCAACTCTTTCTTGGTTATCCTGAAAAAAGTGTTTTTCCTGTGCTGATTTCTGGGTGCACACACTGGAAAAATAGTGTGGTCAATTTATCCCGCGTTGACGTCTAGGGGTACTCATCGGCACAAAGCATTAAACAACATTGCAAAAAATATGACAAGTGGCAAAAGCTAACTGCGAAACAACATTTTAAAAATGGAATGCACAAAGAAGTCACTTATCAGTTTGAAGCTTTCAGAAGGCATGATTCTCAAGAAAGTATAAAAAGTGTCCAAAATCAGTGGTGAACTCCCCAAGGTCACTTCTTTCGTGGTGATGGAATCGGTGCAAATGTGGTGTTTCAGTTGGTTTTTGGTGTCTTGAGGCGATGTATTTTTCATGGTTGCTGCTGTTTTGAAAAATCGGAATTCCCCGAGTTTTCCAGGTTTTCCAGAAGGATTCTCAGTTTTTTCCAGGGCTTTTTTCCAGGGTTTTGTCCGAGGACAAGACAAAAATGGGAGGGTGCAGACAAAAATTGCAAGACAAGAATGTTCTTCAGGTGTCATCATTGGAAATTTAAAAAAAATGTAAAACAAAAAAAAAAATGTTGCGAAATTCTGTTTTCCATTTTTTGGCTGGTTTTTCTGAAAATTTTCAGTTTTCCAGGGCTTTTTCCAAAAATCCCTGAGTTTTCCAGGTTTTCCAGGGTGCGAAAAAAATTCCCTGAGTATTCCAGTTTTTCCAGGTTGGTAGCAACCATGCTTTTGCATTGTGTGTGCATTCCATTTTTGGTGAGTGTTCCCAAAATAAGAGAACAAATACTGAATGCATAAGTCATTTTATTCAAGCATTGAAAAATGTCCCGTAAACTGTGCTTCCAAAGAATTTATTCAGTGGACGGGGCAAAACATTTTATTTGTCTCTTGGCTGCAACTCGGGAAAAAGTCCAGATTCTTCGATATGAGGTCTTCTAGATAGTCCATCTTCACATTTTATACCAACTGACCGGTGACTGTCAATTTCTGATCTTCAGTTTTCCAGTCAAAATTTAGAGACACTGTCTCAATTATAGGAGGAGATCTGATCGAAGGAGTTTAGACGGAAAACACTCCACCTGGCCAAAAAAAAACCATTTTCCACATTACGAGAGATAAGAGAACACGGGGTGTCGACATCAGGATGGATCCGTGTCATCCATCCAAACAAGCGTGACTCCAGATAACACGCAGATAGCCATCTTGCTTGGTAAAACTTGATTTTTTCACCAAAGCATGCGCACTTGGTAATCATTTGCAAGCGGGAGGTCCCGTGTACGTACAATCACATTATGCACACCATCACGAATACTTGATAAATGATCCAGAAAAGTCCATGTAAATCACAATATCAGAGATGCCACATGGACAATCCTACCAACTTTCAGCAAAAACGGGAAAAATACCTCGACAGCCCGAAAGGCATCCATCACGAAAATCAGCGACAGAAATTGGCACTTGATTCAGGCAACGAGCCATGGATTCCTTAAAATCATGATCATATACAAGAAAATCCTGCAGTTCACCGACTTTCCCTTGTTTTTTTTTTTCAGAATATTCAAGATCCGGTCCGGTTATGTGAAGGACGACCATGAAATGTCAGATCTTCCAACCAGAAAAAAAACCAACAGTTTACCTCCAACAACATTGTATGTAATTGTATTTGATTGAATAGTGTTGCAAAAAACAATCAACAGAAATCATAAATTGAGTTGTGAAGAAGCTAAAATCGCCATCACCAACTGGGAAAATGAGAGATGATAAAAGCGGTTGCATGGCAAAAAATCAAAAGGGAAAGAAAAACTAAAGAAAATGTGATTTCTGGCAAAAATGAAATGACAAATCACCACGAGAAATAAAAAACTAATGAATAATAATCGATTAAAAAACAAAACTTGCTCTAAATATGCTGGGTTTGTTGCAATCCATTCTCAACTCAAAAATTCTTGACCAAACTTCAATATTGTTTTGCATTCTTCTTTGAATCCCATGCATGAACAGAAGCAAGTGAGATGGGCAATGGCGTCGGAAGTAAAAAATCTCAGGGGGGGGGGGCGAAGCAGCGGCCCAAAGCTCGGGGGGTCCGGGGGGCTGGAGCCACCCGGCGGGGATCCAAGAGCCACCTGGCAGGGATCCAAGGGGCAGAGCCCCTGCCCCCCAGACCCAGGGGCTCGGAGCGCAAAGCCCCACAGAAGCTCACGACATTTGTGAAAATTTGCTTCCCAAAAACAACTCTCAGAACAATTATTGTGGAATAAAAAACCTCAACAATCACTTGCCTTCAGAGTTCAGAGTGACAAATTTGAAATTGCCTTTGCGGCAAACTTTCGCCTGCAAATTCCATATAGGCACCTACACCAAAATAGTGACACACACAGAAGCATAGAATCAGAAATTCGGCAATGAAATAAATTTCTAAAATGTTGAATTGATTCAAGAGATTGGATTATGATTGCAACCATTAGTTCCCGTTCTCAGTTTTTGCCAACTGCATCAATTTCGCAAGGTTATGACCTCAAGTTGAAGTTCATTCGCGTGCTTGGGTGTTATTTTTTACTCAATTTGGGGAAAAATGCCAAACATGCTTTCGAAATTGATCGAATTTAACTCAATTTGCCAAATAAGTCAGTACCGCCCCACTGATTATTTTCAAGCAGCTACGATCACAAAATGAATCACCGATTTCAATTATTGTAACAACATTGCAGCGCAGCATTCAAAGCGTTCTGCGGGTGGTGTTCCATTGGCAGGGAAAAGGTCAGTAATTTGAAATTTACTGTGTTTACCCTTTACCATAAGTGGAAATTTCGAGTTTCTCCTTTTGTGAAGGGATGCCCACTTGTGATGAGATTTGAGGAGCACTGCGGGACATGTCCAGATGGTTTACAAAGGTGGCAGCATCTGGGTTTTTGGAGGGGCAGTGCCCCTCCTGATTTTTTTCAAAGGGGGGGGGGCAGCAGCCCCTCCTGCCCCCCGGCTCCGCCACAATTGGAGATGGGGAACTTGGTGAACAATTCCTCCAGATTGAACACTCTTATGCCATGGATTGTGCAGCTGCAATACCCACTGCACTGAATTTTTTTTCCAACATTGAAACAACATTCACCATTCATTTTCCCCAACATTCAAAAAATCAGAAATGTACAGAAAAAATTGAAATGGGGCCAATGAGGAGTTTAAGGAGCTGAAACAATGTTTTCATTCCGTGCAAATTTTTCTGTTGGTTGTGTTCCTCGTGGCAAAAACATGCCTGATAAAAAGACAAAGTATTCACGTCTGGTTTTAGCAACAAGAAAAAGAAATTGGTCACAGTTCAAACTCTGATCAAACCTAGCATTTTAACATTTCATGATCTCGGATCAGTGCCGAATTTAGGATAAAATTTTGATCCCCGTTGGAAAAACCAAGCTTAAGTAAAAAATGTGCTCCAACTCAACCCCCACTGCACAAAATCGGTTGCCAAATGTGGCATTAGCAGGTTGCATTTGACAGGTCGCAATGGCCCATATTTGCAAGTGAACTCCACAGATCAAACTCTCACAAAACATCACTGCCATTAAGAATAAAAGAACCCATTCCAATGGGCATTGCATATGGAATGCAGAAAATGTGAGATGTCACCAGAGAAACTGCGGCGACAGGAATCCATCAACATGGCGAAAAAGACCAGTAGAACAGAAGAGGAGATTCTGTGTGGGTGGGGTGGTGCAATAATGGCATGACTGCGTGTTGCGGAAGAAGGAATGCTATGAAGTGTAGACAGTGTAAAGGGAGCAGCAGAAATGTGATTGTGGTGGTTTTTGTTGCCATTTTACAAGACATGCAGTTTTGGAAACCACAAGACTACGGCTGATTAATCAATCCTCCGTCAATTGTCAAAGAAACCCAATTTGAAGGGGGTGTGTTAGAAAATTAGCTCGTGATACGCAATACACCATACCGAAGCCATGCTTTTCTTTAACCCACAAAAATGGGTGCTGTAACACTGTATCGCATCCAGCGAAAGCACTGCATGGGGAGCATTTAATTGGTAGGCTTTAGGTGCTTTAAAGGACCACCTCCAAAGCCCAAAATAAAAAACAGGAATGGAAGGATCTAGCATAGGCACAAAAACAATAAAGCAATGGTAAATCTGATGCCTAGATGCAATATGTAAATAATTATCAAGTGTAAAATAGTCATTCAAAATCAATAATTATAGCTCCTAAATGCAAAGAGGTGCAAACGATTTTATAATTGAAGCAATGCTTGCGTAAATTAACCACGTGCAAAAAACAAAGGAGATAAAATCAAAAACGTAAAATTGTGGAAAGAAACAAAGCGTTCATTTTACACACACAATAACACCACAGTGTTCACAAACAGGGGCTTACAACAAAAGCATTCAGCCAACTTCGCCAATTGCTGCAGGGCTTCCGGAAAACAACATTCCACCACCGTCTCCAAACACCCATTTTGTAAGTTGACGTGTTTCAAATAGTCCCAGTCAAGGTGGTACGTACGTATTTGCACCCAAATGCATACAGTGTGATACAAAATCGATCGGTCAGATGTGTTTCGTTTTGTGTCACCGTGACAGTTCTCAATCTTCACCCAATCTGGCTACAAGTATTCATTAAAACTGGGGCAGACCAGGTGGCAAATTTTGCCGACTATTCTGGAAAGGAGAGATAACTTACAGCCTGTTTGACTGCAGCCGTTAATTGAGCAAAGGAACTGTGTGAAAAAGAGGTTTTCAGGGTTAATCTTGATTCACCCAATACCATTCCAAACCAAACGTTTTCAAACACTGGAGGTCGATTTTAACTCGACATTTAGAATACTGTCATGGCTTCGTGCACTGCAAAACATCATGACACTCGTGCGAGGTGTGAAGTTCATCAAGTCCTGTTGAAATAAAGATTGCCTCTCCAGACTTGAATTCCCTATGGTTAGTATTTTTTGAATCAAATTTCCATGGCATAACACATTGCCTGGTGTGAATTTTACACCTGTGCCTTATTCCACATCACAATAACCATGGAGAGCTTGAAGTGATAAAATATTCCACGAGAAGCAAATTTTTGCCCTTCCCCGCCACCTCTCAAAATTGAGCCCAATACAAGCATTTGCTCGCAGGAAGAATTGGTAGAGCAGTTGATCCATCCACACACCATTGGACAGTTATCAAGCTTAACATTTTTGGCATTTTTCCCCCAAATAATTGTAAAATGCATCAGCAGTAATTGGTACCATCACCATTTGGTTCAGGTCTGGTCTGGTGGTAGCAGACAGAAGATTAGTGGCAGAGCTTCTGGAACGATTTGCTAAAAGAGGGTCCCTTGAAGGCTCTCTTCCAAATTTTGCTTTATTCATACCTGCAGCTTCTATCGGGCTGCAAGGAGGAGGTTTTATGTTGTCCAAAAGGACCAGGTTTTCCCTGCCTCCAGGGTGGCCCTTTGACGTCCGACCAATCCTGGTCCAGCTTGGACAAAAAAAAAACCACTCGGCTCTCCAGATAATGCTAATGCCAGTGCATGTATCAGAACTGACCACTCCGTGACAAGATCTGTCTGTTTCGTTTGCCTTTCCTGGTTTCAAATCAAACACCTTTTTGGGCAGCAATGCTAATTTGGATGCTGCAGAATTTCTTGCAATTTCGACAACAAGAATCGTGGGAGCATTCCTGATCATGGCACAGCATTTTATCAGGTTAACCGTCTATTTTTGCTGGTGGAAAAAAATCTCTCCGCCCATCTTACAGAAGCCTTTCGCCCAACATAATCCCCACAAAAATTGCATGAAATACCCACATCATGAAAATCATTCAAATGAAGAAAATTAAAAATGTTCCTGCTTGATTGGTTCCATGAATATTGCATCACCTACTGCCAGCAAAATTGAGTTATAATACAGATTTGTTGTCGGGTCCACAAGATTCGCTGCATAAAAAAAATAATCATGAAACTGGTTTCAGAAATAAAATCTGGGCCCGCTGCCACAAAAAGATGCAGAAACAAAAATGACATAGAAGCAAATTGCTGTCGTGGTCAGGGGTCGGATTGCACTGAACCACCTTCACCGTATCAAGGTTCCCAGCAATTTTCTAAAACATTTTCAATTTTGTCATGTTTTTTTCCAGGTTTTACAAGGCTTTATTAAATGACAGAAGGTGGCGCCCATGTCCACATGCCTAAAAAGTGGTGCTGGGGTGGCAAGTGTTTGGATAAGGGACTGGTGGAGGTCTGGGAGTCTGAGTACCTTTGAGGCCAAGGTTCTACGAATGCTGGCGGATGGCAGTTTTCAAAGTTTTCGTATTCGTATTCGTATTGCACACAGACTGCCCAGCCCTGGAGGGCAAAGGAACCATCTAATGGAGTGGGCTTAGAAGTGTGGGTAGCGGACAGTGAGTAGAAAAAGCAGCCTCTTATCATGCTGGCTGGACACCTTTCATGGTGGACAACCGAGGCAAATAGAATAATTATATTATATTTAATAAGGATAGATCGTGGTCGACCAGCGATGCTGAATCTTTATCACACCATTGATTGGAATTATCGTGATGCTTCATGTGATGTGATCCATTGCATGGTGGTCTTCCAGCTTCCTCTAAGTCAGGTGGGTGTTGGTGTTGTGGTGTTGGCAGGCTGCAGCTGGAGTGGGTGTGATCCATTGCCTGATTGTCTTCCTCTAAGTCAGGTGGGTGGTGGTGTTGGCAGGCTGTAGCTTGAACGGGTGTGATCCATTGCATGATGGTCTTCCTCTAAGTTGGGAGGGTGTGGTGTTGTTGTGGTGTTGGTAGGCTGCAGCTGGAGTGGGTGTGATCCATTGCCTGATTGTCTTCCTCTAAGTCAGGTGGGTGGTGGTGTTGGCAGGCTGTAGCTTGAACGGGTGTGATCCATTGCATGATGGTCTTCCTCTAAGTTGTGTGGTGTTGGTGTTGTGGTGTTGGCAGGCTGCAGCTTGAGCGGGTGTGATCCATTGCATGATGGTCTTCCTCTAAGTCAGGTGGGTGTTGGTGTTGTGGTGTTGGCAGGCTGTAGCTTGAGCGGGTGTGATCCATTGCATGATGGTCTTCCTCTAAGTCAGGTGGGTGTTGGTGTTGTCGAGCTCCATTTGGTCGAACTCCTCCTCCATCTCATCCTGAAAAGAACAGCAAAGGGACCACAAAGCAAAGCATCCTTTTGCATATCTAACGTAAAACTAAAAAGGAACCGTATGGAGCTCTAGAAGTCAGAGTGTGGCTCAAAAAGATTCTCGCCTGCACGTTAAATTGTGGTTGGGAAGTGTCATGAAATATTATCACATTGGCTAGGTGGACTTAACTTTATTGTGGCGGACTTAACTTAAATGCATCTTTCTAACTGCATTGTGACTTGTAAGATCGCATAGTGAAAATTAAGCATAATGGTATCTTCATCCCTGTGAACTTTCTTAACTCAAATGCAGCTTACCAACTGCATTGTGACCACTTACCTGAAAGGTCACATAATGAGCACAAGAGCACCTGGCATCCCCATCCCAGTGCACCTTCCCAACCCAAATGCAGCTCACCGACCGCACCGTGATCACTCACCCGAAAGGTCACACAATGAACATAAGAGCATCTGATATCTTCATCCCTGTGTACTTTTTTATTTTAAATGCAGCTTACCGACTGCATTGTGACCACTTACCTGAAAGGTCACATCGTGAACAATGTGTACGTTCCAACTCAAATACAACTGACCAACCGCACTGCGACCCCTCACCCGTAACATCACACATTGAAAATTAAGAATTCTGGTATCTCCATCCCCGTGAACGCTCCCAACCCAAACGCAGCTCACCAACTGCCCCGTGACCTGTTACCTGTAACCTGAGTCATTTTTCATGGCATCATCCCTATGAATTCTCTAAACGCAGCTTACCACTGCATTGCGATAACTTACCTGTAACGCCACTCAATAAACATACTTTTAACAGCAGCTATCTGTTACCAACTCACCTCGCAATTGTTAACTGAACTTTTTTGAACTCACCTCTGAAACTTACCTTTGTCACTTACCTACCTGCAATGCGAATTGCAGGTAGGTAAGTGCGACCCCTCAGTAACCCTCATTGGGGCGGCAGTTTTCAAAGTTTTCGCAAGAAAAATTGTCAAATTCGAGGTTTTTTTTGCAAGATTTAATTATTTGGTCCATTTTTGGAATCAATGTTTTTTAAGGTTTGCCTGGGAACCCTAAAGCCAGTTGGGTGACGCAGCAGAGGAGGGACAGCTTGCCCTTAATCAATAGCTCATCAAACCTGACAATCAGTACCTAACTTATCAAACCTGACAATCAGTCAATCATACAAACAACTCTGTCAACATAGAGCAACAAATTAGGTATCAAACTTTGTCTGTGGCATCTTTCTTCGCTGCAGGATTGATCAGCCAAGCCTGGTCAACTTTGGCCTCTGAAGGATCCTTCTTGGTTGGCACAACAAAGGTATCCAGATTAAAATTTCCGAGCTTATTCTTGCCCTTGTGGATCACCCAGCCGGTTGTGTCAGCAAAATTCTTGTTTGAAATCAGGAAGGATATGAGCTCGTTCTTGGCATTTCCAAAGATGGTTGCATTCTTGGTGCTGGGATTCTTCAGGAGCCAGTCTGGAAGCAAAGCCTTCCTGTTCTGTGGGCCAGGAACAACAGTACAACTCGTGTTCTTCGGAGCAGGAATACGCTTCCCATCTCTCAGCAACCATGCATCCGAGTCGCCGACGTCGAGCCTGAATCCACGACAGGCAGCTCCAATGTTGACTGTTGTGCTCATCTCCCCCTCTTTGGTCTCCTCCAAAGCCATCTTGTCAACACAAGGTGCAGTCAGCAGCTTCCTCGGATTACGCAGCAACCAGTCGTCAACAGGCGCTGTCAAGTTGGCGGGAACAGTGATCGAAATTTGGACGTCACTCATATTTTGAATTTCCTTCATCGCCTTGCATTTCGAAGGAGCAGAGAGGGCGCAGTTGACGTCACTCAGACATTCGGCAAATGACTGACACTTCTCGTTGGCGATGCAGTATTCGTCCAGCATAACCAGCTCGTTTTGTGGTATCTTAACAGGATCCGGATTGCTGTTAACCTCAACATCCTTGCAGCAGCCGACGCTCCGCTTGAATAACCATTTTTCCTTGTCTGCCAAACACGGCATCGAAGCCAGGTTTTCAATCTCCGGAAGCTCTATGTTCTCATTGAAGCAGCATACATCTCTGTCATTGTCCTCGGACTAGAAAGGAGAGAAAGAGTTCAGGCAAGGATAATTTCAAAACAACAAAAAACTAGGTACCTACATAGATGGTTTCGATGGCCAATTTTTTACTGATTGAGGAATGAGAGGGAGATGTTCTTGGCAGTTCAATCACTCCACAACAGTTTTTTGCTGTTTTTTTTTTTGCAACTGCTGGTAGGTTTTTTTTTGCAAGGAAAACGGACTGCTGACATTGACAGCAGTGTCTGTTTTCAAGACAATTTTTTTTTTCTTGGGATGCCAGAGCCTGATGCTGGTGCCAGCCTGAGCATATTCTCACTCCCTGAAGTGTCGGCACAAATTAACAGAGGAGACAGACCCCGCAGGCAGTGCTGGTTTTTGAATTCGGCAGCTTGTGAGAAGAGCTGCTTGACGGGGTTTGGTGAAAGGTTTTCCTTGAAGACTTGTCCTTTTAAGTCTAAACCCAATCTTTTTTCTAGTTGTAGTTGGTCAGCAGTTCTAAGGTGCTGCCGAGAGTTTTTTTTATCTAGCCTTCAAGCTGAATTTTGATTTTCCCTTCCTGCAATAGCAGCATCGTTAGTGTCCTAAAACGGTGGTCCATAAGATCAACAACAAAAAGCCAGTATTGGTGATTCTGTATTGAATACACAGCACAGCAGGAGAGGTCCCACCTGCGAGTATCAGACAATATTGGCTGGCACCACTGGCAATTTTCTATCCATCTTTCGAGTATCTAATTAATGGCAACATGCACTGCAAAACATCATGACACTCTTGTTCGTTGGTTAGGTAAGTTGTACCGCGTCCTGTTGAAATTAGATGGCCCCTCAATCATCCAGTCATTTAAAATTTCTTCTATGTGCTAAGACTTTTGGTTGACTCCGTATTTGAGGCATGGTTAACATATACTGGGGGGTTCGCTAAACACCCCACAATGACAGAGGTCACTGATGATGCCCAGGTTAAGGGCAATTGTCCTTTTCTGACATTGATTGTTCTGTCCCACCCCGTGAAAAAGACAAACAAGTAGAGAAGAACTTCTTGAGGAGGTACACACAAAATTGATCTATTTTTTGTCTCTTTATATCTTAGAAATTGTAGCAATGGAAATCCTATTGGCTTGCTATCTCTGATTTCCAAAATATTGCTGATTCAGAGCAGAGCAGCTTTCAGAATTGGGCTATTCTTCCGTTTGTTCAGAATGTGACCAAACTTGAAGAAAAACATAAGTCAGGCGAAGTGTTTGCTTTCGACCGTATTTTTCTCCATTTTGGTTTTTGCATGACCTTGAAATATTTTGTTTGCTGTATTTCAGAGTTTTTAAGCTGGAAAGGTGAAATTTGGCATCCATCTCGGAAAAATAGTGTGATTTTATCTTTATCCCATGATCTCTCAAAGTGACGGATCAAATTTTCGATTTCCTTTGCCTCAGCATTGTTTGAACCAATGCAATCAGTTTTTATGTGCAGAACACCTTGGTGCCTTGCACTCAGTTTTGTCTGCATCGAAAATGGTGACAAGGAATTGGCACCGCCAAACGAAATCAGCCATTTCAAACATCTTTTGTGATTTCTTTATCATTTCAGTCAATTAAGGCAATTCCAGCAATTGTGAATGGGCGATTTTCCACGAAATATGAAAATTTCCAAGAAATTCATTGATTTCCACAAAATATCTCCCCTTTTCAGCTTTACATGCGAAAACCCACGCCTTTCCTTTTTTTCAAAATAAAGTGGCAAGCATAGTGCACAAAAACATTCGAAAGACTAGCTTTCTTTTGCTCTTTTCTGTCTTTTATTTAGTGTATTTGCATCATTTTTCTGATGTGTTTCTGATGTATGTGAAATTCAAAGTAAAAAATTACTTCAAAAAATTATATTTGCAAAAAATTAGTTCTGAAAATGCGTTTTTTACAGGTTCTTGCATTTTTACGAAGGTCACTCTGAAAGTTTTGAGATGTGTGGAAGTGTGCTTACTGAAAAACCGGGTCTTGTTGGGGTTTCGAACTTTGATGTTTTTCAAGATCTTGGAACAGAAAATTTGTCATCAGTCTTTTGTCCTGTTACAGTAAAAACATTTTCTCCATTCCATTTTGTAGCTTTGAAATTGAGCTTGTTTCAGAGCAATTTTAGGACATTGCTTTCTGCGACTTTAAATGTGGTTTAAATGTTAATCAGTGCAAAGAAAGACTGGAGTTTGTTTTCGGCTGAGAGAGGCCTTCGCCAGCAACCATCTACAGTTGTTTGCATAACTTTGAAGAGGGCGTGATTCTCTTTCTAATGAAGGACGTACCTACAGGGTGTCTCAGAACAGCTGTTTCCGAGGAAAGTGTTGCTGCAGTGAAACGTATGGTAACGGATGATACGAAATACACGTTTGCAATGAATGAAGAATCATTGGGGATTGGATCTGCAGCAGTGGCAAAATTCCTCCATCAGGAATTGCACAGGAAGAAAGACGTTTGTCGATGGGTGCCGCAAAAGTTAACGCAGATCCAATAGGCTGAGCGAGAACGAAGCAGCCAGCAAACTCTGAGAATGGCCAAGGAGGGCGGCCATCGCATCATTTCAAGAATTGTTAGTGGCGTGGAGTCATACATACCAATTTAGGACGTTCCAACATGCCAGCAAAGTCGGGTGTGGATCCAGGAAAATGACCCGACATCGACGACAGAAGAAACGGCGTGTAATGAAAAACGTAATGTGCTCCATATTTTTTCAGAACTACGGGTCTGGTTAAAGCAATTAAGTTGGAAGAACAAACAACAGTTACAGCTAATTAGTACACTACAAAACGCCAGCCAAAAATCCTTGCTGCTCTTCAAGTCAGGGCATTAATGCTTCACCACAACGCCTCGTCGCATAAAGCAAAGGCAACGGTTGATTTTTGTGGCAAACAATGCGAACTGTCATTGATCATCCACCGAATTCATCTGATTCGGTTTTGTGCGACTTCTGGCTTTTCGTAAATCTAAAAAAACATTCGCCATGTCGTCAATTTTCAACAGAAGAGGAGATTTATGTTGCCATCAGATCTTATTTTGACACCCTGTACAAAAGCGACTGGCGCAAGGCTTTTGACTTGTAGAAAGTCCGATTCCAGTAGTGCTTAAATGTTGGAAGGGGACTGCTTTGAAAATTCGTAATCTCAAACTATCCAATATATTTCCAGTTTCTGAGAGTCTCAAGACTTTCAGAGTGACCTTCGTATTTCCACCTCCAAATAACAAATTTTTGGACTTCTGAGCAAAATTTTCCAAAAATTATCACTATTTTCATCGTGCTCTGGGCATTATGGTTTCGAAGTGTCTTCCTCTAGATCTGATGAATGGGCAAGGTGAGGCACCATTCCGTAGCCCAGTTCTTTCAGACAGGTCTTTGTTTGATGCACTGAATGAGCCGGAACATTGTTCATGTGGAACAAAATTCCCGAACATAGTTTGGACACTCATTTTTCCTGCAGAGCTGGGTGGAATTCTTTCATCAGCAACACCACAGTGCCAGGAATTGACATTATTCCATTTCTGACAAAATTCACAAGAATTACCCTTCAGGTTGACCCAAAATTGATATTTTGGGGGTAGTTAACAGCTGTGGTCGGCTGTCCTGGAACTTGGTTCGTCTTCCATGACGGGGGGCTGATTCAGGTAGGCAGCCCTAAACTGGCCGACAAATTCTTGCTGGATTCTCAACTTCTATTTCCAAGGCTATTTCTTCATTTCCCTGTATTTTACAGGTTTTCTCGACATATTTCACTGTAATTTCCAGGTGAAAATTTCACTTCCCTGTAATTTCCTGATTTTCCAGGATGGCTCGGCAACCCTGCAATTGCAACGACCTTCATCGATTGGCAATCTCAGTGGGCCAAGTAGTTCCCATTGAAACTGGGTAATGTTAGGCCATGGGTTCAGCTCACCTTGCTGCATATGCTGTCGACCACCCCGATGCTAGATGAGGCCGAACTGGAATTGGTCTTTGAAATCACTTCAAATTTGTCTGATCCACATTCTGAATAGCAGTCCTTAGCTTTGCTAGAGATGAAGAAACCAGTGTCCCTGGGAATGCCATGAAACATCGTATGATCTGAAGGCTAAGCAGAACAGAAAGAATAAACCTCGTCACTTGAGACAGTGTTTTCCAAGCAAGACAATGGAAATAGGATAGGTACCTACTGCTGAAATTACAGTATCCAGCCAGTTGCAAGTGTTATTTCCAACTGGATGCAATTCACATTCGGACAGACTTGTTCACATAAACAAACAAATGAAAGTACTTAAAGCATGCACGTGCAATTTGCTATCAATCTGGAAATGAGACTAATGCAACAAGATAGAGGAATCTAAAGTTGTGATTTGAACATTTCCTGGAGTTGTGAAAAGAAAAATCGGCCGGATCCCAACATTTTGAAAATGGCATGTTCGATTTCTGAAAGGACAAGGAATCTGGAACAAAATGACACACATGTGCATCAAGCGCAACTCTCTATCTCTCTCTGCCTACCTCCCTCCCTACCTTCCCCCTCCCTACCTCCCTCCATCCCACTCTCTTCCTATCTAATGCTTTTACAGCCTGTCTGTATTTTTCTATCTTGTAATCTGCCACTCTTTGAAAGATTTTTATCTTTTTGCTGTTCATGGACTATTTGATTTCTTATTATTTCAGGATTTGATGGTTGTGATGCTTTGTCTCCTACGTAAATTGCTCACTTAAAACTTAATTTTCCTCCGCCCCTCGGTGGGTTGTCTTTTTCCACGTTTTTGGAAAAAAAGTTCAAAATTCCACGCTGGGTCACAATTCCACATCAGCCTGAAAAAGGGCAGCCAGCTTACTCTGCCAGACTTTGCGGTATTCACCAGCTTCGGTTATTTGATGCCTTAGGAAAAGATAACATATGATCGGCGTTGATGCTGAGGAGAGAAATTTAGATTCTGATGTCTTTCTAATGAAATGTCATGGGAAACTGAATGAAAAGCTTTTGAAAAATCCAACAGCACATAGTGGCTCCCTGAGCCCACACCTTCAGGGTCAGCTGGAACAATTTTAAGCCTTTAGTTGTGCTCGCTCAGACACAAAAGAGTCAGCTTTGAGCTTAACTTGTCTCAAGCTGTTATTTGCATTGTCAGGAACCGACATACATAAAGAAGGGAGTGGAAGGTGACGACTTGTGATAGCTTAATTTCATTTTGGGAAATATCCAAGTGTCATTTCAACTGTTCAATTACCAAAAGCAATGCTCTAATTTTTTATAACCTACGGCACATCGAACTGTAAAAGGAGTGAAATTCAGAACTTTGGTCGATCAACTTTGATCAGCAAACTAACTTCTTTATCGACATTTCTTCGTTTCAACCAAATATTGGCCTCATTTGTCTCATCAGTGGAAGAGTCTGGAAGTAATCTAAAATATGAAAAGGGGTAGGTAAAGTTTCCAAAGACCTGTCTACCACAGCATCTCCAGCAATTGACACCACCACATCACAAAAATAAGTGTTTTTCATTTTTTTTCTCATTTTTCACCACCAGTTTACAGACACCAATGACATACCCACGCCTGAACCAATGAACTGGGTGTCCCAAACAGGTTTTGGGATGGTTAGGTTCAGGGAACACAGGTTTTATCTAAACCTTTTGTGCCACACCTACTGTTTTCACTGGTTTAGAACCTGTGTTGAACAGGCTCTTGAAAGCTCGTTCGTCCGTGGAATTGCACAACATTGTTCGGTAGGATTGGCTTCAGTTCAAAAGTAACCCCTGTTCAAAATCCTCACTCAGTGCTTCATCATCTAGGTCATATCATTTCATTCTGGTCGCAATGCTGAGATTCTATGGCCCTTAATTAGCCACTCAAAGCCTTTAAAGTGCAACTGAAAAACCGTACGACAAGCGACGATTAACAAGCTAAATTTTGTGCGAATTTACAGCAATAAAAATTACAAAAGTGTTGTGCATGGCAATTCAATTTAAAAGCACAAGAAAATCCCACAGAAGCAACTCAGGCCAAGAAAGTAACGTGAAAAAGTCCTGCAAATTACCAGCAACAATTGAAATATGCATCACACGGATGGAAAATCGAAAACAAAAGAACACAAAATGGCCAAAAACACGAGGCGGCAGTCCCAGCTTATGTGCTCAGTTTCAAAATTACATATCTCCAAACGACGTCACCAGATTTTCATCAAACGAATCGGTTTGATATCGGAAAAGACAGTCGTAATTGAATAATTGAAAATGCGCCCTGCATGTCTGCCGCAAATATCGGCGAAAAACGCTTCTCCGCAGGCATATCCATATCCGATCAGATCGGTTGAGCGGCGGTTGTGCGGTTTTGGTATTTACCGATCAGATACAAGCAGCGGTGCACAACACTTGCAACTTGAACTCCGATCTGATGCCTATGCATCATTGAGCGGTTAATGTTCCTAAAGCCTGGGAACCAACCTAGCCCTCTCATCAATTTTCAAACTCCCCCTTGGTTAGGCCTAACAAAAATTAGTTTTCCTCTGTGGCTGTCATGTTCAAAACTCCATAGGTACATTCAGTTCAAGCAGGCACCCGATGTCAAAAATCGATTTAGCTTGAAACTCTTAGGCCTATGGGAAAGATGAAGATCACAGCTGCACACCTTACTGTTTGCATACTTTGGACAAAAACTCCATTTCTCATCCACACTCACAGACTGACACAGTGAAATGACTCCCACCACAAAATGTGTCAGGTGAAGGCCAGGGATGAACTAAATCTAAAGCATGCACACCAAATGTGATTCGATCTACTCACCTTTTCAACCCATGATTCTTTGGAAGCCCAACAATTGTACCAAGTTTTCCATCAAACTTTGCATTTCTCACAAATCCCAAGAAATCACTGTCGCATTGAGCATACCTGTGGAAAGCAAATGTCACAATAAACAAGTTTGTGCCAACAAAACCAACTGAATGGGGTTTTCTCTTTGGCAAAATGGCTCACCCATCTAATGGATTTTTGAATAAATCACACAAAAACTTTTGAATTTTTCATTGCTCACACACAGATCAGAAGAATTTCTGCAAGGCCCTATTTTGGTCCACAAGCATCTATTCCAATTTCTGGACCTGAAGAAAAGTGAGAAAATTCTCGCCAAAAATCTTTCCCAGCATAAAGTAACATTTTTTGTCAAAATCCTGGGCAGATGCTTTCATTCTGGTGGTGAGTTGCATTGCTCATTTCACCAAGATGCGTTGCAAATGGAACAACAAGTTCAACCCCCTGGATCTAAGCTTCGGTAAGCTCAAGTCAAAATCAATGGAAACAACAAATTCTTTGTATTTTTCAAAGTTGAGCCACGATATTTGCTTTCATTGCTGAGTATGGTGAATCAATTATTCATTGCTGAGTATGGTGAATCTGCAAAAGCATAAAATCACCTCGCTCGGCACACTCCAGTGGTGGATCCAGCCTCCCGCTAAGGGATGGCACGTAGGCACATCTCTGGTCTGGGGTCTGAAGGAGAGCCGAAGCAGAGTCCCAATGAGAAGATCCGTGCCCCTGGCAGGGCACGAAGTCCCCCCCCCCAGTAGAACACGAAATTTTGAAAATGTTGGGGTTATTTTGTTTGAAAAATTGTATGGTTTCGCTAAAATTCAGGAAAGGGAATATTCTGTCCCATGACGGAGTGGTTGCCCCTTCTGTCCTGCACTGGTTACACCACTGTCCCACTCGGTAGGTAGGTACCTACAACACAAATTGTTTGATGTCAAATGATCGAACTCCTGAAAACATGACTTCCACCGGTCAAAAAGTATTGTTGTGAAGGTACCCACCAATTGAATTACGTATATGGTCAATCATCACCTATCAAAGAATCATTCGTATTCTTTGCTTTCTCGTTTTTGTCAGGTTTCTCACTGAAATGCAAGGAATGTTAGGTAGGTAGCTACTTTCACTCAAAATGATCATGGGATCGGGAAACATGTTTTTTGCATTCAAAAATGAAAATAAAATAAAATAACCAGTTTAACCTGTCTCGCCTCATCTCTTGGAAAACCGAGAGTGGAATTCCCTGGCGTCACACGCAGAAAAATCTCAAGACTGAGTGGTTTCTTTCTTGGATTAAATAAAGTAGGTGGTTGGTCAAATGTAAAAGTTTTAGCTACCCAACACAAGCTACTTGAGGAGGCAATACCATGATTTTAAGCTCCTGCAAGGATGTCGGAAAATATTCATTTGTCACTAGAACTGTCAATTAGTGGAATCTGCTACATCCTCCTGGTGTCTTGGGAATAGTGGCAACAAAGCAATGAAGGGTGATGGTTGACCGAACAACTGGAGGCATTATGACTGTCTTTATCATCTAAGCGAACTGATGCCGAGGCCAGTGCACCATACCTCATTGTATTGCTGATTTGCGCCAGGGCCCATCCAATGCAAATTAACGTTAAATTAACTTAAAAGCCATAGGTAGCCAATCATTCTACCACACTTGCATCGGAGAGATCAATGCGGGGTTAATGCTAACTCCCGAGTTGCGAGGCAAATTGTAGCAATTCAGCATTGAAGTAAATGGCGAAAATTTGTCTCGCAAGTCGGAGTTAGCGTTAACCCCGTGATGCCGAGGAACCGTTGGAGTGTTCTTCCTGTAGCCAGCCCACCAACTACTAACCCAGTGTCTTTATCATGCTTACGCCCATCACCACCAAGTGTGAGATGTTTCAAGCTCTGTTTCAATTTGGAGATGTCATTTTCGCCCATTTTTTCCAACTGGCGATACAGGACACCGTCAACTTCTGATAACAGATGGCATCGGTTGCTGTTGATCATGTGGATTGCATCATCGAAGGCACTTTCGATCTCGTTCTTCACCTAAAATAGGTAATGCAGGTTAGCAAGAAAAATGTGAAAAATATGCAGAAGTAGCCTATGCAGTTTAACTTCACCAAAAATTGTAGGTTGGTCAGGCCTAGGTACGGAAGGAAAGCACCTAGGTACCCGCAGTGGGTTTACAACACATATTTTTAGGTTGGGTGGTTTTAGGTTGGGTTGAACGAGATTCGTAATTTCACGAAAAGAAAAAAATGCAAGTGGGATCATCCGATCAGCCTCGCTCATTTGCCAGTGCTTCATGCATCATTTCTTAATTTCTACCCATTTTCTTGCTGAGCACATTGTTTAGTGATGACCAGTTGGTGCAATTTCTGTTAGCAGGTAGCTACTAATATGGTGCCACAGCACGTTTCTTGCAGCAACAACGCATGGGATGCATCAGACAAAAGCAAACTGGCAAGACCCTTTTTTGGAAATTAGGTACCTACCTACAATAGTGTAATGGTTACTGTGCACATTGGAGACCTATCCAGTGAAAACTTGTCTTTGATCAACTCCCTCTAGCTCTAGTGGAAGGTAGGTTGCATATTGTATCTCGGATATGATATGTCAATCAGTCATGTCCCTCTCTTTTCTTCAGCAGCCATGCCATGGTTCAATAACAGTCAATAACCTAAAACATCTAACATTAGACAAAAACAAACCTGGACAATGGTCTCCCTAATGATATCGATGCTCACGTTTTCCATTTTACGATGTGCTCATGAGGTCTAGTTTCTTGCAAAAATGAAAATATCAAGTGAATAATCAGTTGAAGACGTTAAAAATGGGATTTCAGTTAAAACACCAACCACTAACAATGAAATTGCTTTCTATAAGCAAATGCGACAAATGACAATGAATAGAGACTCGTCAACATTAGCACATGTTATTTGCTGTTAGAGTGCCCCAAAGACAAAAAACTAAAATAAAAAAAAAATGTTTTAGCATGGTTAGATAACCATGTGGTGAAATAGGGTAGGAAGTGTCAAACTAATCTGTTTTCTTTTCTTTTTATTCCCCTAGGTGGGTGGGGTGGGTTTGTTCCATTCTGGATAGACCGATTTTGGTCTGAATTTGAGCCAGGTGGGCTGTAGAGGTCAATGTAGCCCTGGTTTGTTGGGTGACCATGTCATATGGGTCACATTGACATGAGAAGAAGAATCAGTTTGGTTTGGAGATTGTTGGGTTTCTCAGATTAAGATTGAGATATTGGGAGAAGATCTTCCTCATGATCGGTGGAAGATAGATTCATTTTGGAAGTTTGACCTCAAACTGTGTTCAAGAAAGACTTTGGATTTGGAAGTCGCCCCAATTCTTGGACTGATTAAAGGAGTGCATTGGTGTAAAGTTCAAGTTCTTTAGACAAGTGTGAGAGGATCAACTGATTACGAGGAAGATATTTTCGCTGGTTTGGAGGAAGAACTTTAGTGGTTGACCTTGGAGCCAACCAATGACAAGTGGAGGGAAGTTCAGGAAGAAGATAAAGTGTTTATTGAAACAATGTTTGGGAATTATTGTTACCTAGTGTTGCTATCTGTTGTGGTTGATGAATCTTGCCATTGCATTGTCTTCTGAAGTTTAATATTGTTTAACCCTTTGTTTATTTAATTAAAAATAGGTTGTTTGATACAGATCTACTGTTGGAGGAGGGCAGTTTAGGTTTGGCCCTATAGGTTAGACGACTGATTGGTCAAACTCTATTTGTGGTAGGCTTATTTCTGAAATCCACTCGAAGAGAGAGAGGTTCAGCATCAGGTGGAAGTCGGAGAATAAAGGGTAAGTCCTGCCAGTCGGCACAGCTTTCTATAAGCAAATGCGACAAACGACAATGAATAGAGACTCGTCAACATTAGCACATGTTATTTGCTGTTAGAGTGCCCCAAAGACAAAAAACTAAAATAAAAAAAAACGTTTTAGCATGGTTAGATAACAACGTAGGTGTGCTGCAAATTATGGATAAGACATTCAACCGAGATGGTGGTCCACAGAGTCAAAAATCCTGGTAAAAGCAAAGCTGGCTCTGATGTAAACTGTGAAAAGAAAGTAGATTGGGGACTGTCTGGGGGCGTCCCCATACAGTCGCCGTTCGGTCCCCTTTTGCATTTATTTTATTCCTATAGATGGCTTCACATGCTAAAATTCAAAATCACTGCACTAATTTGTAATTTTCACTCGACTCTCCAGTATGATATTTCCAGGTTGGTTGGTTTCGTTACGCATTCTTACACTCGTGATATGTTTGATTTTTGTTTTTTATTTTTACGACACAACAACGTGAGAAACCTTTGGTAAATGTGTTAAATATTGCTGGTCGTGAAAATAAAAAAATAAAAAAAAATAAAAAATAATGAGGGTATGGTTTTGATGTGATTTATGAATATATTTTTCGGATTCAACAAAAATGTGTAAACAAAAATGATTGTGCAATTTATTTGTGATCAAAATGCAAAATAAAATTGAGGAAAGGAAAAAAAAAAATAAAAGAGGGGGCCCAGCA
>JASGXE010000710.1:0-62244 GCA_030068105.1 Sinentomon sp. SZTP_YWyxl
TAACATGGGTATTTCCGGAAATGTTAGCCAAATTAAGATGAATTCACGATTTTCCTGCAGTTTTACCCCCGGTAAAAAGCGAGTAAATTTTACCCTGGCTTTGGCTGCTCAGAATGCACCTGAGTCCCACTTTAGGGTGTGAAAATGACACATTTTTGCAAGGCAGCACTGTCGTACTGTGTGGCAACAATGGCCGCAATGTTTTTCAATTGTTTTCTCGTGTTGCAGGACAACCTTTGTCGGTCACCACATTTTAATGGTTACTCTTCGCTGGTGCAAGACTTTGTTTGCTCTTGATGCAGTCTTTGTGTGACTTTCAAATGCGAAACTGTCTTGAGAAAGAAAAATCGCATTGAAGCACCATTCCATGGAAAAACCATCATCAAACACTTATCAACATTCGAAATGAGGGGATCGAGCTAAAGCCGCCCTCTGCAAAAATGCCAGATGCACGGCTCATGCAAATTTCACAAAAGTAAAGGGTATGGTTGATCAAATTTTCAAGAGATTGCAACTTTGTTTCTGTCTGTCCCCCTCACACTTCATCAGTTGCCACATGAGAGGGAGCCCGATGGTGGTGGCAAGACAAGTCCTTTGACTTTTTCCATGGAATGGTGCTTCAATGCAATTTTTCTTTTTCAATATTATTTCCTAACAAAGGGATTACCTATCTGTTCTTTTTGTGGTTGATCCGGTCCCAGGAATTGCGGACTTGTTTTGCCACTACCATCGGTCTCCCTCTCATGTGGCAACTAATGAAGTGTGAGGGGGGCAGACAGAAACGAAGCTGTAATTTCTGCAAAATTTGATCAACCATACCAGATACTTTTGTTGTGAAACTGTCTGACTGCCCTGAACCAGCAGTACTATTTTGCATTCTTCGCACGCATCTTTTCAGATCGAGTCTGGCACAGAGCTACCTCCACCTTCCGTCCTGAAGAGGAAGGTCATCATAAAGAACAAGAAGAAACATCACCACCATCATCATCATCACCACCACAAAGCAGCAATGAAGGATCCCTCTGCAGCTGGGGCTTTGACACCCACATCAGAGCGGGCTGTCCTGGTCGGTGGGCAGACTCCCCTTCCACCTCAGCAGGCACTTAGAAGGGAGAGTCATGGCAATGGGGATGTTGTCCATCCTCTGGACAGGAATGGCAGCCGGGAAAGTGCAGATGACGATGATGATATTGGTTAGTTAACTGGTCTTTTGGAGGGTGTTCCTATTCTGTGGATCATTGAATGTTACGTTGAACATGGCCTTGCATGTTATTATCAGCTATTTCCAAATCGTTTTGCTTTGTCTTAAAAGGCCACTCTAGCCGAGCTGTCTATACTCACTTTTTAAGGAATCTTTAATTTAATTTAAAAGAGTTAGCATTTGCATTCCAGGCACAGAAAAAGTTATCCCCTGAAGGCTTTTTATGGTTAGCGGAGCTAACGAATGGGCATATTTTTTGTCAAATGTCAGTTGTTGGGACCAGCCTAGATGTGGTTCGAACAAAATGTGTTTAAGATGTGCCACAGTGCAATATTGGCTCAGGAGTCTTAGGTGATGATTGGGCAAAGATTGTGATGCATAATTGGTGCTGATGGATGGCTTGGTGGTTATTTGTTTAAAAATGTCCGAACGGAACCTTCTATCGGTGCCCCGTAAAAGTAGCCGGTGTTTTTAAAAGTGTGAGCATGCAAAAATGCTCAAAATTTCATGAAAAATTGAGTGACAGAGCCAGAATTTTGATCTTTTTACTCATTCAATGTGTTTTGGTAGTTTTTCTTTACACTAACGATAACCAAGCGCCAAGTTAAGTTAGAAATCGAGCCACACGAACACTTTGGGGTAGAAATCTGAAATTCCGACTCTGTCACTTAATTTTGGACATTTTTCCATTCAGAACAAATTTGACTCCTCCGAGCTGAGAAACAACGATCGAAAGTTCAAAATTGCACCGATGAACAAAAGCAGTGAGAAAAGACTATCGAAAGTCAATTTTTACCATCAATCAATTTGTGAAAAGCCTTGCGAATTGGCATATTTGGTCAAAACTGAGGGTTATTTTCAAAATCTGAGTTCATATTCCACCTTTATACGTTTGAAATGACATTTTGATATCAAAAAACAAGAAATGAAAATTTTGAGAAAATCCATAAAATTTGTGTGGACATTTTGGACCAATCCAGCGATAAAGGCCAACAAAAGTAAATTAGAGAAAAACAACCTCACCCTTTTTAAATGACTCAGATTGGAACTGACAATATGAAGGCTGTCCAAGTTCCACTGAGCTTTAGCCTGTTGCACTTGTCCGTCTTTTCTTCTCTTGGACACTTGGATGTGATCGTTCAGTGGGTTCCAGGCAAAATTTTAATTCCATGATTTGCATAATTTCTTTTCTGTTGTTGAATTGGCATGTCCACCTCCATTACCTGACATTCTGACTGAATTTGAGCCAGATGGAGCATCTCTCGGGACATGATTTTTGACTCGCACATAGGCCAATAAAATAAAAGAAAGCATGATGGCCACACACCCAGAGGTGGTGTGATATGTTGAATGCATGATCCACAAGATAGAGGTCTTTCCCACACCAAAACACCCTTGAGTGGGGCAGTTTTTTGGGTTCAAAGGGGATCATTCTGGGGGATTGATCAAAACATGGAAAAAAGTGGACAAGTAGTTTTTGATGCCTCATGAAGGCATTTTCAGAAAAGAGCTGGTGAAGCTAAGGCATTTTCAGAAAAGAGCTGGTGAAGCTGTTCCAGAGATGGCAGAAAGGTGCCAATTTGGCATGGAGCTAATTGGAGAAGGTCTTGATGGTTCACCAAATTTAAGCACTGAAATCCATTGATCACTTGCCAAAGCTCAGTGGAACTTGAACCTTCATATGGACCCTTCTCGGAAAATGCGCAACATGTGTGTCTCCCATTTAATTGTTGCTTCCAAAACTTTTTTTCTTTATTTTTCCCTCTTATGCAGGCACCAGAAATTGCAGTGTCAAATTGCAATAAACCTTTCTAAAAGTAACAGACTTTGACCTTGGTTCATGAAAGGATCTATAATTTCTGCAGCTTTGAGTTTTTGCAAAAATTCTCAGCAATCACATTTTTACGCAACTGTGAGAAAGGTAATTCTGTTTCCACTTTACTTCATGAGCCTCGACCAGCATTTTCCAAGGACAACACGACTCCAATGTTTTTTGGGGTTGAAATTTGTGTTGGGGTTTTTTTTTCATGCCACGTCTCAGTAGGTGCTGAAACAGTCTGGTTCTTCGATGATGTGATATTTCTCACACATGCTTTCTTTCCCACACATTGGCCATTTTCAAAATTCAACACCCTGTCACGTTGACTGACTCTGAAACAGGCAGGAAAGAGGATTGGTGCTGTGGTCTGTCTATCGGTCTGACAGTCAGTCAGTCATGCAACAGAAAGGAAAACTATTTTGAAAGGTTTATTTATTAATCCATTGAAAGCTAATAAAAAGGGTCATAAATTATGCATCCACAAAACGCCAAACTTGAAGGGGATCATCACGGCAGGCGGACCACCTTTTATTCCAAAATTTAGGGGTTAAATAGGTGTGGTAGGTAAGTGTATATGTTGTTGCATGTTGGGCTCACTAGGAATTTTTATTTCTAGTTCAAGTTTGGATGGCGAGAAATACCATCTTCGGTGTGATTATAAAATGAAAATTTGTAATTGAACTTTGAATAGTCTGAAATAATTGGTGGTCTTGAAAATAGAAATCTCGAAAGCAGAACAGACTTTTCGTTGTGATTCCAATTGAGCCCTGTTTGGTGATTTGGAGAACAAATGGAATTTTTGGGACACACGATAACAGCACTTTCCATTTCATTAAAGCTGTAATATTTTCACAAAAAGAAATGCAAAGAGCCACTTTCCCCTTTTTTGTTTGCATGTCTGCCCCGCTTCTGCCAGGGCAGTAAAAATGCCTTATTATCCTGATGCATGGGCAGAAAGACTAGCGTTACGATGATGAACCTTTGAAGTTAATAGCAGGCACATCAGGCAAGAGTCCTCATTCCCAAGGGCGCTTTTCACTGAAACGGACGATTTGGCATTCGCTTCCATTCTCTTCTGCCTTTAGCCTGAAAATGGAATGCTTATAAAGGTTATTAGAGGGCATTGATTTTTAGCCTTGGTTTTGATTTTAGTGCTGAATTGATCCCACTTAAATTTGTTGCCGAGCCGAGCTGGGCTATTTCTATACTATTGCATTGAGCTGGGCTATTTCTATTATCTATTTGCTTGAGATTTTAATGTGATTTTTACCCTGGACGAGGCCGATACAAGTGGATTTGGAACCAGATGTCTTGTTTGAAGAGCATTTTTTCTAGATGGTTTCAACTAGTGGCTGGCCTGAAATTTAAACAAAATATTCATTATCAAACATTCGAACAACACTCCTGTAAAATGAAATGACTGCAGCATCAAAATTCACATACCATTGACTCGTTATTGACCATAAAATCACATCTAGCGCGGAGCTGAAAGTTAACACCGGCACTTGTTCAGTTATCATTTTTTCAACATCCTGTACTGACAAGCATGCGCATCAGTGTCTGCAGCAAGCAATCGGAAAAAACCCAAATATTTTTTCAATTTTTGGGGGTGGCAGTTTCAGATGTATAGGCAATGTTCATATACACAATAATTCAAAAGTCAGCCTAACGATGGAAGACAGGGCGTCCAGCCCGTGTGCTGCTCTATGTTTTTCGTCCCTGCCTTAAAACACATTGGTTTGCTTCTGTGACCAGCCCGAGATTATCAGCCTATTCTGTATTCGATTCATTTTTTAATTATTCGCATGATAAAATGTTTTTCACTTCCGTTCAATAAATGTTCTTTACTTTAGACCGTTGTCTGCTGTGCCCCTCTCCTAGACCTTATTCTTAAGACATTTTAAGCACAAACCTCACTTTGTGTAAACAAAAACATTCAAATTATGCCCACACAGTGCAGTTAAGCAGCAATGAAGGTCATTCGAATGTTTCTGTTATCGCAAACAGTGCAAACGAAAAAAAATTACAGGTCCATAGTTTGTGCCACTTTTGAATTATATTGTATGTAAGTGTCTTTTGGTGTCGATGTAAGTGTCACTTACAGAAATTGATTCACAAAGAAGATCCGACAATGCTTAGAATTTTTGGCAATTGATTTCCAGTGGATTCATGAAAATTGTTCCTGGGAAATGTATTTCTGAAAGCTATCATCATCCGAGGGGTTTTTAAACATTGTTTTCCAAAGGATTTTTCAAATTTGGTAATGCAAGATATTCCTGGAAGTTGATCATCAAAGGATTTGTTGAAATTTGGCTTTACAGAATTTTAAAATTCATCAAGGGTTTTCTTAAAAATTAATCATAAGAAGGATTTTTATAAAACGAACTTTTTCAAGAGATATTTCAAGATGATCGACAGATTTTTAAGGTTGACCATCAAAAAAGTTTTTGAAATTGTTAACCACACAATGGATTTCAAAAATTCTTAAGTGACTTCTTTTGGATTTCTGAAAATTGACTGTCCAAAGCATCAATGAAACTTGGCTATCCAAAGCATTAATGAAAAAAATTGGCAAGGGTATCTTTCTAGAATCAATTACAAAAATTGGCTGTCCAAAGCATCTATGAAAATTGAGAAGGGTACAAGAATCAATTAACCTTTCAGTTCTTTCAAACGAAATCTCGCAACAGCAGGGTATAATTTTGTTGACATTTTAGTTGATGGGTTTTTAACTTCCTTATGCTTGCTTGTAAACTGCACTTCAGTTCAAGAAATTCCCAAAAACAGTTACGCCTTCAGTTCATCTTCCGAACTTACAAAAGAAGTTACCTTGCCTAATTTATTTATTTATTTATTTATTTATTTTGGTCTTGTGCAGTTTCCATTCACGACTTGTATTGCATGCTGTGGTATATTTTTATCTTCTTCGTCGTAAAAATTTTTATCTTCGTGTTATTTTTTATCTACTTTATATTTTTTATCTTAATGATTTTTTTATCTTCATGATATTTTTATCTTCTTGTGATATTCCTTTATCTTCTTCATTGCTTCCACATTTTTCTCCCCAGATGATGATGCTTCCAGCAGTGATACCGAAACTGCAAGTGATCTTGAGGACAGCAGACTAGCCGAGAAGACAGCCGCTACAACTGAGGCAGGGACGGCTGGAAAGGAATCGGAGGCTGGTGCCGAAATATCGGCACTCGTCAACTACATCCAACCTGTGCATTTTTATTCCTTTGAACATTCCGAAAGTGAGCATTTGGCTAATCTTTATTGTTCCGTTTTTTTTTTTTTTTGGTTCCAGTGCAATTTGGTGTGGTATTCAATTATTCATCCATACCAACAGCAGGTGTGTCCATCTTTCTTTCTTCCAAAATCGGTTAAAAGTTGCAGGTTGTCATTTATAAGGGGGGCAAGAGATTGCACGTTCGCAGGGAAACATTTTCAGAAGTTAGCCGTACTCTGAGCAGTGCAATTTTGTCCCCCTTTGGCACCAGCAGACGGCACAGGGTGTGGCTTTTCTGTGAAGTGCAATTGTGTCTCCCTCTGACATCGGCAGACGGTTTTCTTTTTGCATTTTCTTTGTTTTACATCCCGCTTTATTTTTTCTCGTTTTACTTTCATTGCGGGCTGAGCAAAAATATGGTGTTAAAGGAAAAATAGGGTAAAATCTGTGTGCCGATACCCATTCGCTGTGGTCATTTGTATTGCTACAGTGCTCATCACAACAACGCTGAACAGTGAGCATGCTATTTTATTTTGCATGGAAATGGTGCCGAGTGATCATGGATTTATTTCAAAATAATTCTTCGAGGCAAATGACTTGTATTTCTACATCAAGAATAAAAGTTTATGTGCAATGGCTGCGGAATTAATGTACCCATACATGTGTTTTTCCCATTTAACTGTTGCCTCTGAAATTTTTTTTCTTTCTTTTTATTCTTATGCAGGCGGTAGAAATTAAACTGCCAGATTTCAACAAAGCGTTTCAGAGGTGTCAGATTATGGCCTCACATATGAAAGAGAATCTTTAATTTCTGCAGCATAGAGTTCTTGCCAAAATATGAACGGTCGCAATTTTTTACATGAGTACATTAATTCCGCCGCCGCTATACAGACATATGAATCTTTTTGCACACTTTGCATTTAAATCAATGCTCTCTCTGAGAGACTTTCACATTTTTCGTTATGGGGTGGGTTGATTTATGGGAGTCTGGCCACCCGGAACTGAGAGACTCTCTTTCAAATTTTTGTTATGGAGTGGTTTGATTTGTGGGAGTCTGGCCATCCGGACATGCTTTCAAGGACTGAAGCTTCTGGGCATCGATGGCGTCTGACGTAAATAGGGCAGTTCCACTTACCAAAAAGGGAAGTCCACGCAGGGACCTGATAAATCTTACGGAGTAAAGGCATGAATTGTGCGCAATTTCATTTCGTACGTGTAGACTAAAATAATTGGCCAGCAAGCTTGCTGACGGGGCAACCAGCTTGTCACCTAAAATGGCAGCCAGAACGTAGCAAAAAAAGAGGGCAGGTACCACGTACCTTTGTATGCTGGACCGATTTGAGGCCTGCTTTGCTTCTGTGTCAATCAAAAAAGCAAATGGCGGGTATTTTGGACTGGTTCAGCAGCATTACCAAACATTTTTTTTCTTTTCCAGAGCGTAAGAAGCACTACGAAATGTCTTCGTTTGTTGAGAATCAGGCTACAAATCTCCTGAAGGAATCTCCAGTGGAATTTGTGAACTACAACAAGAAACAGCTGAGTCGGATTTATCCGAAGGGTACTCGGGTGGATTCGTCAAACTACATGCCTCAGGTCTTCTGGAATGCAGGATGCCAGCTTGTTGCACTAAATTTCCAAACACTTGGTGAGTTGTTCGTTTTGTTTTCTTCAGTCGTTGATAATTTTGCAAGCATTCAGCCCCCTATTCCTGTGATATTGCATTTTCATTGTTAAATTCGAGGCAGCTCACAGCTCACAATGTTCATTCTTATTGTTTTGTCTTTTGCAGACGCGAATGCGTCGTCTGCTAAGACAAAATGTTAATTTTACCCGGAAACTGAAAACACAAGCCCTGTTTTAAGAGTCGATTTTCGTTGCAAATCGATAACTCAAAAAGTTTTCAACGGATTTAGCTCAAATTTGGAATTTTTCTATCATTTATGGAAACGAAGAGCTGATTAATTTTTCTCTGCGATCGGTTCAAAAATGTGGAACTTTTATTCTATACGATTGCACTTTTTATTATTTTTCTGCGCTAATCGCCTATTTTGTTCCTACTACAAAACCTGAAGGGTCAAAATTTCAAGTTCCGTATTTAAGGTCAGTTTTTGCTCAAATTAAGGGGGGACTCCGGGCAAGCGGGTCAACTTTTGATGGGGCTGACCGATCTGAATAAAATTTTGCACACTTATTATCTACCATAAATGCAGTTTGTGTGCAAAATTTGAGCAATTTATCTCCAGTAGTTTCTGAGTTATGCGTGGAAATAGGGCAAAATGTAGTGCGATCTTTCAGATAACCCTGTAAGAACATAGACTCATGTGGGGGGTTCAAGATTTGCACTCTGGAGTAAAATTGGGTGGAAAATTGAGTGGTGGAGTCAGATTTTCTCTAAAGTCTGTCTGTTGGATGCAAATCTGGGGTGAAAATGGTCTAGCGGAAAAGATTTTGTTGTCAATAAGCATAATAATTGATATGGCAAAAACGATAAGTCTCTTGTAAAATCCGACTCCACCACTCAATTTTTTATGGTTTTTTACATAAGTACCCCAAATTTCATCTTTCTAGCATGAAAATTGGCTGAAAGATATCATTCCGATGTCCAAAAAACTGTTGTAAAATACAAAAGCGGGAAATTACCATGCGGTGGCGACAAATGGCCTAAAAGTTCCAGACATGCGATCGCAAAAACCGACTACAAAAAAAAACCATTCGAGATAATTGAATTTGGTTTTTTGCATCTTTCTCCTCAGAGTTTTCTCCATTGGAAGCCACAAAAAACCAGAAAAGTGAATTTTGACCAAAATCTGCCAGATTTTGCCCGGAGTCCCCCCTTAAGCTGTCTATGAGGGCTTATATGGAAGGTCTCTCACGCAAAATTTCAACTCATTAGGTCAAGTGGTTTTTGAGTTTATGGGGTGAAAAAAGGTCACAATTTGGAGAACTGACTCTGGCATCTTTTCACATCATCCGTCAGTCGCAAAACAAATAAAACGGTTTCCATGGCAACGTCAACTGGGGTTTCGACTTGAATCAAAACTTCCGAAATTCTGCCGCTGAATGTATACCTTCGCCGTTAGCCAGATTTTCCATTAGCAATCACACTCAGCTTAAAATCAGCAGCCAATTCGATGGCTAGATTGGTGTTGTGAAACTTTAATTTCTAATTACAACGCTCTTCCTTTTTCCATTTCTGGGAAGCGTTCACCAATCTGCTAAATTGACAGCTGTGCTAAAGCGCTAATGGGTGTGAGTGGAAATGAGGTATACGGCCGTTCACGTATGTCGCACTTATCACTGCAACCAGAGATGCTCAAGAGGGTACCCTGTTCTTTTTCCAATGGTACCCCTATCCAAACACTGAAAACTGCCTACTCCGAAACTGTCAGTGCTAACAATGCTGATGAAGCAATTGTAGAAGGGTGTAAACATTCTAGCTAAAGTCTTTTATACGAGGGGGGCAAAATTGCACAATTGCACGGAAACAATTTCAGAAAATACCACCGTTCTTTTAGCCGTGCCATTGTGTCCCCCTTTGACGTCAGCCTTATCTCCAAAGGATCTACAAGGCGTAAAAGAGGATTTGTGTTGTTATTTATTTTGTCTATAGGTTAGCGTATAGCAGTTTAGATTGCTAAGGTTTCGCATTGGAAAACTTGCCAAACCTAACCCTAGGTATACATGATATGGGTAAAAAAAAGAAACCTATAACGAAACCGAACCTAACCTTGCCTACCTAACCTAACAAAATAAATAACTGCGATCCAAGAACAGAAAGGAAAACCCAAACAGAATAACAACAAAGCAAACCCTGTTTGCAAAGCCACGCTTGTGACTTTAATGAACAAATAGGTCCCCGTTACCTAATTTTAAGGAAGAAAGCCTTTTGCTACAAAAAATGCAACTTGCGCTGTTCTCATCTCTTCCTGTAATCATCATTTCGCACAACTTATTCAGATTCAATTGCCAGTGCATTTCACTGAGTTGTAAAATGCCATCCTTGAATGCCACCCCTATGTCATGTGTCACGAATTTTGGATTTCCATGCACTGCTTCTCTCTCAGAACCCTGTCTCATTGGGTGCAAAGAGCAGACAGAACAGAAACTGCAGTTCGGATGACATACCTTTTTGGTTGAAAACACCCAACAGATATTTATAGAAACCCTGTCATCATCGGATTGCTAACCGTTTTCATTGCACCAAATTTGACATGAATCACTCTCCTCGTCACTCATCTCACATCTTTCACACATGGCACTTTTAAATTTGATCAGGTTGCCAAGCTTTCTGGTTTTGCAGTTTTTACATGTGCTGGAAATCATTTCGAAAGTTATCACACTGCAAAAGACAAAACCATAGCTTCCCTGGAAGCGAACCCTTCAATCTTGTTCTCTCTACTTCTGATTCTTTATATTTGGTTCTCTGAAGCCCAGTGTTGGCTTCAGAGAATAGAGTCCTCTCGTTTGTCAGGAGCCACAGATGGAGCTCCTCCTCTGGGAGGCACATTGTGACATGCAACCTGGCATTCGTTTTTCCTAACTGTAACATGATATTGCATGGCATAGTTTTTTTTTCATGGCTTGCCGGTCTCGGAAGAAAAATCTATGAATTAAGCAAACCCTGTACTTTTTCTGTTTGCAATTGTTTTCTCGCGCCTGACTCATAAACTTGCTGTGTGTCTGCATGTCCAGACAATCAGAAACTTCCAGATGATTGGTAACCCGCTGATGACCAATGCCAAATTTCCTTGGTGTGTAAATTCATGACTGATTTGGTGATTAATTCTTTGTGACTTCTTCAGATCTTCCTATGCAATTGAACTTGGGAATATTCGAATACAATAATCGATGCGGCTACCTTTTGAAGCCGGAATTCATGCGACGGTCGGACAGGAGATTTGACCCGTTTGCCGAATCGACTGTGGATGGGATAATTGCTGGCACAGTGTCTGTACAGGTTTGGAATTGCTCTCAAGTCAATGCACTTCTTTTGTTTTCTTCCTCAACCTGCTAGAAACTTTTGAATTTTCCGATTCACTTTCAACGCATGGGAGCCACAAACGGAAACATACCTAACAACATAGCAAAACGTCCGCTAATCATTCGTAAATTTTATGGTGGTGGTTCGCACCCGCAGCCCCGCAACTGCGAGGGCAAAACGTCGCCATTTGCCGTGTAGAATGGTTACCAGCCTATTTATTTGTTACGTTATTGTTCACTGTGATTCGGTTTTGCATCGCATGAGATGAGATCTCAAACCTATTTCGTTTTTTTAATTTCGTAATAACATGCTAAGGTCCACAGTTGTTAATTGAGGACCCCCAATTTTATGTGTGATAATTATCCTGGTTCTATTGTGTTATCAGTGAGACATGTTTGGAGATTTTTGTTCCTTCGGGAGACATGGAGTTTCTCACTGGTGTCTGCTATCTTTTCTTAGATATGGAGGTATTTTCGACATGGTGCTTCTCACTTCCGGCTCTTTTTCAGTTCAGTTATCATTTGTCAGACTGCATCTGGGGATTTTTTTTGTCGGATATTTCGTGGAAGGTCCGACAAAAAATGACCTTACAGAAAACGGCCAATTTATAACTAGATCTTGCCTGTCTGAATTGAGTTCCATTGGAAGAAGCAAACTGAAAATATTGTTAAAGTACGATTTTAGAAGGTTGTTGCTCCTCCTGTTGCTATTGTTGCAATAATGCTAGTGTTGCTATTGTTGAATGCAATGCAACAACTCTTGTTGAGCAATGCTGTTGCGGTTTTCCTTCGTTTTAAAAATCCACCATTTCCTTGTGCCAAAATCAAGTTCAGTGTGGTGTGTAAAAATTGAAAAATTGGAATGTGTCAACGAGAGATGGTGGCAGCAACTTGGTTTGATATGGTGGCTTTGTGTCTTCAAGTGAAATTTGGCTAACATCGCGCCGACTTAACATGGCGCATGACCTCTTTTTCATTTCTGTAATCTGGAAGCAGGTAGCAGGCAGGGATCTCTAAACGATTTTTCTCTTTTCGGCACCTTTTGGCTTTGCAAAAAGTGCAATTCGCTCAACGCAGTTGTTGTAAAACCCTGCTGACAGCTGGCAGCAGAAAATGATCAATGAGGTTGTCAATCATAAATCAGCTGTTGACCTTTTTTGTTGATTTTCTCACACGATGTTAAGTCGGCCAGGCTTTATTGTGTATTGAGTGTGTTAAAGAGGCTGCAGTTTTTTGCCTAAGTTTCAACTGTTTTTACTTTAATTTTTTCCTCCTTGAGCATCTCAAAACCTCTCAAATATGCCGACATTCCGTTGCAGATAATATCCGGTCAGTTCTTGTCCGACAAGAGGGTCGGAACTTATGTTGAGGTTGATATGTATGGTCTTCCTGCTGACACAGTCAGAAAGAGATTCCGAACGAAAATAGTTCCTTACAATGGTATTAATCCTGTCTATGACGAGGATCCCTTCGTTTTCAAAAAGGTTTGGATGCTTAGACTTTCTCTTATTTCAGATACGCTTGCTGTTTTTTAGATTGGATGACTGCATTTGTGATTTCGCAGCTGGAGCAAAGCCATTTGCCCAGGGAAAGTGAAAAGGCATTTTTTATGGAGAATCGATATCCAGGCATTATGTATTTCCATAAATGGAATTTGCTTTCATTCAGAGGAAAGTTTACAATTGAAAATCTGCCGGATTTGTGTCAAAATTCAGGTGGGATTGTGGGATCTCCATGCAACAATCTGTCATCTGTGTTGCCAAAGGGTGCCACACCTTTTGCTCCTAAGAAATAGAAAAATCCAGACCTACCGTAAGTTTAAATTATTTCCATTTCTTCACAAGTAAGATGTTCAGAAGATGAGTCATTCCAGGGGTTCATTTTGCCCCGTTTTCTGTCGTTTTTCTGGGCTGCAGCTCAAAATTTTAAAAGGATGTGAAAGTTAAAAAATTGGAACATGGGCATCCTGATTTTACCCAGGGTTTATTTGTGTTCTATTTAACTTTGTCGGTCAATTTGAAATCTCGCTTTTACTAGGAGATTTTGACTATTTCCTCTCCACCTTAATGGGACCATGATGGGTCTTGCAATGTGAGCCAGAGTCGTTTTTTTTTTGTACAGAGGAAATCGGCGAACTCTCCTGGTAAGAATGGTCTCAAATTGAACAACTCTCCATGTTCCACTCTTTCTTCTACTGTGTGCCCCATAAGTAGTTTGCAAAACCTTGTGGGAGCTTCTTGAGGCAATTATGTGATGAAAATGTGGAATGACTCCAGAATTAAAAACATGAAACCCTGCACTAAAATCCGATATTTCACATTTTCGTCTCAGAATTATTTCAGGAAAGCTGCCCACAAGGTTTGGCAAACACCATACGGGACACCCTGTGTGGTTAATTGTTGGTGAATCATTTATTCTATATTCTTGGAGATAGATATTGGAAAACAAACCCACTCCAGAAATGCCTTTACAAACATTATTCTCCCTTTTAGGTTGTTCTTCCTGATTTGGCTTGCCTGAGGATAGCTGTCTACGAAGACTCTGGCAAAATGCTCGGCCACCGTGTTCTACCTGTGATTGGGCTATGCCCTGGCTACAGGCACATAGGCCTGAGGACTGAGTCAGGCCAGGCGCTGACGTTGGCGACCCTGTTTGTTCGGGTGATTGTCAAGGACTTTGTGCCTGACCAGTTCAGTGATTTTGCAGAAGCTTTGGCTAACCCACTCAAGTACCAAGCACAACTAGAGAAGCGAGCACAGCAGCTAAGTGTCCTGACTGATGATTTGGATGAGGACATTTCTAAGGTAAGTTCATGCCCCGTGGGGCATGCGAACTTCCCAGAGTTGGGCAAAGATCTTTAAGTTTTCCACACACCATGCTAAGTCTTTCCACACACCATACCAAGTGATATTTGCTCAGGAACTTGCTGCAGTTCTTCGTATGAAGGGACTGGCATTTGTGTCAGCACAGTGTTTGCTCAGATACTGTTCATCCACCAGATTGATTTGCATGGGATCCTTCTTGATTGATTTATGCAGAAAAGCACGAGTCCAACGAAGAGCAGTTCACTTTGTGACAGGATACTTCCCCTTCCCGAGCATCATCATTTCTCTGTTAACTGACTTGGGGTAGTCTTACATATCAAAACGTACATCTGCCTCAAGACTGATTGGTCCATTTCATGGCCGTGTATTGGTGGCTGCTTATAGCTCAAAAATACTTTTCCGAACTAGCATTGTGGGCAGGCAAGATCACAGAGATAAACACAGGATAAATAAAAACTTACCCACAGAGAAGTGGGAATGTATCTTTTGCATGTTGGACTGGGAATGGGTGGCATGCTTTAAGCCCTAGGGCTCCACGTGATGCTCATGATGAAAGTGCTGAAACGTTTTACAAGAAATACTTTGGTGCATCAGACATGATGATCTGCATATAGTTTTCTTCTGCTGGGATGTGTGCATTTTTTTTCTCTGTTGTTTTTTCTATGATATTATTTGTTATGCTTCTAAATGTGCAATAAATTTGTGGTACGACTCTACTAAGACGTGTGTTTGTGAGTAAATTTGTATGCTACGATCATTATAATAAGGATCATCTTCGCCTGCTGGTTGCATCATGAAAATTATAAAAATTATTCTGAGATCTCCTAGACGCTCGAACTTGCAAGTCATTTTTAAATCTGTTTGCTACAGACATGGAACATGTCCGGTCTTATTCCTCATTACAACTCACCCTCAGGTTCAACTCAATAGCCAATGTGGATGGATGCATCTTTCAATGCAACAATGGAAAAGGAAGAAGCGTTGTGCTTTCAACAATGGAATGTGTGCAAACCATTGAATTGCTTGTTGATTTGAACCTCATGGAAAGTTGCAACGGGGAATACGACCGGTAATCTTCAAGCTTCCATGTCATGCTATTTCCTACCTTTTCACAAGGGCAACAACTAGAGGCACAAACTCCCTTATCAATGTTATGAAGCATTTCTTCAATCAAACTCTAATCTCGTACAATTTTCTGCAGAGTGTACAATTTCACTACTTCGTTTTGAGAGTTCAATTTGAAGTCCTCCAAAATTTTCTCCACTTCACAGGCTGAATCGTCACAGGTCAGTGACACTTCCTCCTTGCAACGGAAAGGCACGACCAACACCAGGAAAGATTCAACACAAAAATCACCCCAGATGCTTTCAACGACCACCACGTCGGCCGCATCTGTGTCGTCGAGTGGGAACAGGTCAATGCTTGCACAATTGAATCATTCCCCCACAGCTGGAACTGTGAGATCTATGAGCACCGACGCAAGTCCGGTTTCGTCGTCGTTGAGCGATGACATCCTCAACGGAATGTGCAACGTCCCCCGGCACAAGATCAGCGAACCTGGACCACCGCCTTCCATGATGAACAGTAAGTTCGAATTTCGCCTGATGGTAACATTGCCAGAAAATGTTTGGGGTAGGAACCGTTGTGTAGGCATAAGAAATTGGAATGACAGCCTGAATAAATGAGGAATGAGGCTACATTTTTTGTCTCTTGAGGCCCCTAGAGAGAGTTTGAAGGCTATGTTATTGCCCTTTTACCACATTTCAAAATTTATTGTAAATGAGAAAGTGGTATGGTTGATCAAATTTTCCAGAAATTACAGCTTCGTTCCTGTCTGTTCCCCTCACACATCATCAGTTGCCACATGACAGGGAGCCCAATGGTGTTGGGAAGACGAGTCCGCAATTCCTGGGGCCACACCACTTCCCTTTATCATTATTAGCGTAAGCCGCTCATTCTGGCTTTTTTTCGAGGGCTTTGTCAGAGATCAAGGTGTTTGGTGCTGGCTTAGCTCGAACCCCTCAGTTTAAATGTTTATTAGGTTTTGATGTGCTGGATTTTCGATGGAATGTGCTTAAATGCATTTTTCTTTTTCAATGTTCTCATCATGATTGTATGTTTTAGCCACGGTATTTTTGTGATCCAGATGACTCAGAGCTGTGCTGGGGATAGGAATAAAATCTGGGTCAAAATGAACTGGATAAAAACCCTCTTGAAAAGACACCTTGACTGCAGGCCAAATAGCGTTGAAAGAATTCGATTTTTCAGACATGGGGTTTGCTTCTGTTAATGTTTCACAGTTTGATTTTGATGATCACTTTTGGTGTTAATCACTTTAGCTTTTTCACTTTTAACGTCAATCACTTTTAAAGTAAAAGTGAAATAACTTTACCAATCCATATTTTGCATACGTTGAGTTTATTTTATGCTGATTGTTGGGGCTCCAGCATTTTATTTTATCAATAGTTTCCATCTAACATCTTTTATAATTCTAACAAATTACCAAACTTTCTAACAAATTACCAACTTCTCACTTGAGATTTCGAGTAATTACTTGCAAGTTATTACCTTCTCACTAGAGATTTTGTTCTGCCGTTGTGCTTTTTTTCTAACATCCCAGCATTGTTTTTTTTTTTCAGGCTATAATAAAACTCCACTGAAAGCAATAACTGGCAGTAATTCGGACGGTTCCGGTGATAAGGTGTCTGGAAACACCGCACTACTGGGTAAGCTTCATTTTACGATTAAATCGGCAAATAGCTACGACTGCACTTAGATTAGAATTTTTCTGGTGGGGTCAACCATATTTCTCAAATGATTCATTCAATTTTACATAGCATTTCAGTTATTTGCTGCATAAGAGTGGCATTTTCAGAAAGAATAGTTCAAAACTCGGTGAAGAAGTAAAAATCAACAGTGTGGCTCCTATCAGGCAAAAAGAGCTTCATTTTACGATTAAATCGGCAAACAGCTACGACTGCACTTAGATTAGAATTTTTCTGGTGGGGTCAACCATATTTCTCAAATGATTCATTCAATTTTACATAGCATTTCAGTTATTTGCTGCATAAGAGTGGCATTTTCAGAAAGAATAGTTCAAAACTCGGTGAAGAAGTAAAAATCAACAGTGTGGCTCCTATCAGGCAAAAAGAGCAGCGTTTTATCAGTGAGGGGTCCATTTTTATAATATCACCCTCACCGGGAATTTCGACGATTTTATCTCCACGGTGTGAGTTGAGTCGACATTTCGGGTGCATTGCGTGTCCGTTATCAAGACCAGATAACGGACGCGCGGTGCGCCCGAAACGTCGACTGAACTCACACCATGGATATAAAATCGTAGAAATTCCCGGTAAGGGTGATATTTTAGTGTCAGACACATCTCCAAGTTTCCAACCCACTGTTTACAGTTTGTTGTGTCTATTTTTACCTTTCCTGCTTGATTGTCTGCAGTGGTGTGCAGTCAGGGCAGGCAAGGCAGGCGGTGCCTGCCCAAGAAAAATGTCATGAATTGTGCATTTTTAATTTTTTTGCAAACATTTGCAACGGGGCCATCAAATTCCACAAATAATGTGGACTGAGCCATCTCCGAGAAAGGCACACTCTGATTTGCCTGCTGACAGTGTCTGCTGAACGACGCCTCAACTGGGAACTCCCTTCTTTCCCGATCCCAACAACCACAGAGGTTCCCCCCTGGCCACCCTCTTTCTTGCTGGTCTTCCAGACGCAAGCGAATCCATTGCTCCGTTGGCGCATGAGATTCAGAAGAGGCAAGGAATGATTGTGCCTACTTTGAGGGATCTGTGGGGATGCGATGAAGCCTGCGCCGCTCCATCCCGTCAGGTGAAATCACCCACTGCAAGTGGAGCAGTTCTTCTTGCCGAGTAGGCACTTTGAAATCTGCCTCCAGCTGCATCTCTGCGGAGAGCAAGCGTGAAGATTCGTGTTGTTCCGTTGTCTTCCGCTGATCACAGCCCTCTGCTGTGATGACAAAGCACGCCAGCCTGCGACGGATGCAGAATGTCAAGTGCGGCCAAATGTTGATTTCGCGGGAATGGGAAACAGAAAAGGGAAATGTTGGACTTGGTTTGTTTGTGAAAACATTGGATTCTGGTGTGTGGGCAAAAATTTGTGAAATGTGGTCCCAATTGAATAAGCTTTTGAAGTCGGTGCCACAATTTGTGAAGCAAATGAATTTCAACAAACTTGTGTTTTTGATGAAGACAGTCAAATGGCACATTTTTGCGTTTGTCACTGAAAGTATCGATTTTTCGGAGCTTGATTTGGAATGGATATTTCGCAAATGCAAATGTTCAACAAAATGGAATTGCAACATTTGAGCATGGCGATGCCTATTGGATAAAAAGCTTGAAATTGGCTTGCAGCGGCATAGCCAGGCCTGTGCGAACGGAGGGCATGGGGACACTGCTCACCAATTAAACTTTCTGCCACCCATCTGGGCATTGCTTGTTGTAAGATACTTTTGAAATTGCCGAAGTTATTTTTTCCTTTCACCTCAGTTACGAATCACCTCACTGAAATATGTCGTCCACACCTTGCGGCTATTCAACTGGATGCATACAGATGTGAAAAAATGCTCAGTTTTTCAAAAACTTGAGTATTCTGAGCACCAATTGAGGCTCAATTTTTCAAAATTTCTTCCCCTTCGGGGAGGGGGATACCCGCTCCCCGAACCCCTTCCCCGGCGTTGCGCTTTGCGCAACGCATCTTCGACGACACTGCGCTCTGGACAAAGTGCCTGCCTGCATCTGGCACCCACCGCACGCCACTGATTGTCTGATGAGAAAATGCAATGGAAACTTCAAAAAATGTCAAAAACAAAGTGTGCAAATATGCACCAGAGTTTTTTTGTGATTTGTTGATAGCCTACCTAATTTCTCTTCCCAGATAAAACGAAACAATAGACACATTCTGTGTAGGGGATTCCCAGCATTCGAACTAAATTAATGAGAAACATGATGTCTTCCAGCAGTGATGATTTTGCTCACCAACCAATAAAGCTACAGTGGTGGTGGCGACTGTTGGTGATTGCGTATAAAGGACACTACATCTTAATTTTGGTGGCATTGTTCAGGATTATCTGACTCTCCTCATTCCTGAAGCTGTGGGTTGCTCAAAAATTTGCTAATAGAGGCTCCTGATAACAGGATCCCATAACATTTTTTATTCGAGGATCCAGAAATAGGGTTATACATGACATTTTTTCGATCGAGGCTCCTGTAGGGCCCTGTGAGTGGGATTTTCCATTTTTGAGGGTCCTGATATTGATCGACTATCCATGACGTAGGTTTTTTTTCATTCAATTGAGCATGCGGATAATGCATAAGTTCAGAGTCTCAAGTAACTGAAGAGGCAAAATTGTGTTTGGGCACATTTCAAAATCCTGTCTAATCTTGGCAAATTTTTCAGTCCATGTTCCACCACGGGTTGCTTATTCACTCAGTCACAGGCTGCTGGTAAATTCAGGCTCCTCACATCCACATCCTTCTTATTTTGCAGATGCAATGGAAGGAATGCTTACAGCCGAACCAGTGGAAAAAATTTTCGAGCACAAGTCCGTGAAAGAGAAAAAGTTGGAATGTGAACGGATATTGGACCAGCTGCGGAAAAAGCATGAGAAGGTATGGTAATTGGCAAATGATGATGCAAGTGGTGGGATTGGTCAAGAAATACACTCAATATCTGTTCAGAAACAGAGGAGAAGAGATCAAGGAAATCTGGCATCCCTTGGCTGGTTTTTTTTTTTTTTGATGTGGTACATTTATTTTTTTACGGCATAAGTGAAAAATGCAAAACAAACTGCATTGCGATGTGCTCGTTAACAGCCCGAACTTTTTGTGCCCATTTTTTTATGTGCATTCATGTTGTTTTCAGGCATTTTCAAATAATTTTGCATCACAAGTGTCGCATGACGTTTCGGTGATCCATACCCTCTGCCGATTAGCAAAATAGAAAAGGTTGATCAAATTTTCCAGAAATTACAACTTCATTTCCATCCACCCCTCTCACACTTCATCAGTTGCCACATGACAGGGAGCCCAATGGTGGTGGCAACTATCAATGCCGATATCAGCAATTCCTGGGATCCAATCTGAGAAGAGATTGTGATGCAGTGAAAAAACCTGATCTCAATATTATTTTTCATAATGGGCTTGATGTTAATAATCTCATCAAATGGCTATATTCATTGTGGAAAAGATGAGAGCATTGTTTGTTCTCTTCTCCTGACACCTTATTTGATGCATGCCTATGGCACCAACCAGAGTTTTTTGTGCCACTGAATGCACAGTAATCTGAAGTGCTTTGAAATCGGAGAGGAATTCAGAAATGCCAAGGATAGTGGTGTTTGCATTGAACTTCTCAGAGCAAGTTGGAAATTAATTCTGTTAGTTAACCTCGTCTCTGTTGAAGATACTGACTGAAAAATACAACCAGGAAACTCGGGAATACTCGAAGAAAGATGAAACCAGAATAAAGAAAATTTATTAATTAACAGTAATGAATAAAGACCAGTCGAGATATATTGCTTGATTCAGCCCATTACAAACATGTGCTCATAATTAGGACGGGAATTTTGCTTCATATTTGAATGGAGGGGGTTTGGAGCATTCTTGGTTTTTCTCGGAAAATTATATTGTCTTGATGGGGCCACATTCGTCTTCTTTTTCTATTCAGGAAAGGAGCAAGTATCACGTGATGGAGCAGGATAGGAAACCAAAGCTTTCACGGAGTCATCTTGTGAAGAAATTGTCTGGAAGAAACCTGTAAGTTGGGGGAATTCGACATCTTCTCTTCAGTTTGGAGTCATTTTTTCGCTCTCACTAAATTAACCGTAATGCAGAATAAAAACACAGAAAATGCAGAAAAGAGTTTCTTTGTCAACACTGCAAAAACATGACACAATCACTCTTGTTGGACTTTTTGGCAGGCTGGAACGGTGTAACGTTTTTTGCCATATGTGTTTACTGTGCTAATTCTCCACTCTCAGCTCTATTCTGATTGAAAAGACTCTAAAAACATCAGGAAGAGATGTTTCCCATTTTCGATATTAGACCAGTGATATGCGAATTTACCCCCATTGCACAGAAACCAAGTGTTTCAAACTCAAAACTTTTCAGCTGGTTTATCTTGAGGAACTTTGGTTTTTCCTTTGGAACAGAGGGAGCAAACAATTTTGAATTTCTACAATTCTGAGATCTGGTGCTGCTGATTGACTGATCAAATATGAATCCCCTGAGGTTTTGTTTTACTTTTCCAGGGATCTGCTTGGGAAAGAGTTGGCAGAGGATGCCGTCAGCATAGACACAAACCCGGCCTCACCTTGTTCCCCGTCCCCCATTCAAGAACGCCTGCTCTCTCTCCACAAAGAACAGATGTTGGCTGAAGGGGATTTGCAAGAGAAAAACCTCGAACAGGTTTGCAGGTTTTATTTATATCTTGCTGGTAAATGACACAGCTCTTTAAAATTGATAGGCACTTATCAAGAGTGTTGAGGAAGGAGTTGCTTCCAAACATCAATGCTCTTGTTGCATCAATGCAAAGTTTGACCCACATATCACTCTTTTTTTTTTTTTTTTTTCGTCCCTCCTTTTTAGGGGGGGGGGCTCAAAATATTCATTAACTTCCGTATTTCCTGACCGATTTTGCTCAAATTTGGTGCAAACTTTGGAAGCCATTGTGAAGTGTTTCCATTCAACACAAAAGGTCATGTACCTGGTGTTTGAGTTACGGTGTTATGGCCCAAAAAATAGACGCGACTTTAGAGGTGGGTTTCCAACGATTTGGTGAAGATTTTGCAACTCTCTCTGCATCAAAATTTCAAAAAACTTGTCCTTTCTTTATTGATGGAAACCGTTTTTAGATTTAGCCCAAAATTCATGAAAAGTGATGCATTTCATCATTTTTGGCACAAACGTGAGACATCTTTGGAAACAATGGGCTGATTTTTAATACAAAGCCCATCTTTTAGGCCGCGGATTCGTTTTCTTTTGTGTATAAAATTGCATTTAAAAAAGAAACAATCCGCGACCTAAAAGATGGGCTTCGTTTAAAAAATCGGCCCAATGTCTCAAAATTTGATGGAGTAAAAATCCACAATTCTGGCTCTGTCATCCAAAAGGGCAGCAAAATCACGTTTTTCCAATTTTCTGATCCCTGCCATCCCAAAGTCAATTCTGATCACTTGTGATATTAGAGACGTGACCATTTCCACACAAAAATTTCCAAAAAAACTGTCCGCCATTCCAGTTAGTTTGAAGGCAAAGTTGTCTTTAATCTTTGACGTATTATGCAGCCTGAAATTGCATGCCTCAGTTCTCCCAGAGTCGCACCATTTTTTTTTTATCTAAAATGCCCATGAATAAAAACTGTCCCTGAAAATGTGCCAGTCTCATTGTGGATGCAGCAGAGTTGGGAAACATGCAGAAATGGGACCTGAATTAATGCAAAGGCAGCTTCTTGACGTTGGGTGTTTTTCAGTCCATAAATTTGGCACAATTTTTCCACAAATTTGGCAGTGATGATTTCCACAAACATGCAGTGATGATTTCCGTAAGCATCTACTTACCCCAAATCAGTGGTGTAATGGAGGCCATAAGGCCCGTTACGGAGTATGGTCTACGAAATACGTCAGCAGACACAGTTTGACCTGAAGAGAAAATTGCTCATTGCTTTTACATTTGGGCATATGGGCTGGCCAATGGGCGTATGGGCAGAGAATGGCTGGCAAAATTTAACCATCACACTACTGCCCCATCTGTTTGGGGTAAATAGCTTCCACAGTGACGGTTACCAAAACATCTTGTCATAGTGTGGTGCTCAGTTGAATCGTGTTGGGCCTCATCCGTCAGCAAATCATCATTTTTTCAAGGACATTTCTGCTCTTTCCCCTTCCTTTTTGAAAAGATCTTCCAGTTAGCTGAAAAGATAATGAAGGCATCGCAAAGTCACCAGCAGAAGTTGCTCGAGGCCCTTCATGGAAAAGATTCAAAGGAGGTGATGAGGAAGGTGGAATCGGAAAGGAGAAACGAGAGCAAAGCCTTGGCCAAAATTCACAAGGACCGAGACGAACTTGCCAGGTTGGTGCACCACGCTCTTCGAACGTTCTCCACAAAACGTGCACTCAGGAAGCTAGTTTTTTGATTTCTTGATATCTTGATTTCTTTTTGTTTTTTGATACCTTGATTTCTTTTTTTTGCTCAAATTGTTCAACGTAGGAATCTTGCTTCCGCGTGGGTAAAGCTTCACAATGCAAAAAAAAAATGCCTGGCCCATCATGATTTTGAGAGGGCATTACATGGAAATGGGGGCCCGGAGAAAAATTTTTACTGATAAATTTCGACTTGTTTTGCTGTCAGGAACATCTCCCCAAATTTTGGCAAAATGTTTTCGGGACACCCTGTATGGTTTTTTCTGCATGATGTTTGTGAAATATTACAGCAATTTTTCACATCGAGGTAAACAAATTGCTGCTAATTCTAAATCTGCTCTTTTTCTTATTCTCAATTCATCAGGATCAAAAGAGAACTATCGAAGCAAGTTGTCGACAGAGCTGTGCAAGAGCGGAAAAAGTTGGCCGAGATTTACGGACGACGGAAAGAAGAGATGGAGAGGCAGCACGAACTGGCTAGGCGAGCGCTGGACGACGAAAAAGCACTGGTATGTAATGAATTAATGAATTGGTAGTCATTATTTTCACTTGTGGACATCTTGCACGCTGATATTTCAACTGCCACATTTGCGAATTGTTAATTCTCAGACGGTGCCTGGTGATTGATGCTCACTTATCAATTATCTTTGGCCACATTTTGGATATCATTGTTGAAAAAATTGAAAACAGAACTGAAAAGCAATTTTTGCATCTGATTACTCTCAGGAGGTAACTCTTTAAAAGGATTTTCTTCATTTTTGCCATTTTTTGTTTTTGCCCGTGGCTGACGGACAGCCCTGAGTCTCATGATTTTTGCAAGTGATACCCATTTCTTGATTGGATCAAAAGTTATGCACGAACGAATGTGAAGGGTCCAGGAGAGTTTTTAATGTTTTTTTTGCATGCTTTAAAATAATGACAGTGTTTGAGATCCAATTTCCAGTAATTTGTCTTTATTTTTGCATGTTCAGAATGCTTCCGACTTGTGTTTCTCTGCTGTTTTGCACGCTGGAATGATGAAATTTGGCAATTTATGTAAACAAAAGTGCAAGGAATCCACTGATGGAACCAACGAGATTTGAGGAGGGCAATTTATGCAATTCCACTCCAGAATGCATTTTCACTGCTTTTGAAGAATCACAAGCGTGCAGCCGAAAACGAAAAAAAAAAACAAGCCTGTTAAAAGCTTTCTAATCTGAAATTTTACCTCAAACATGTCGGATGGATAAATGGATCATGGGTCGGAACATCACACCTGTGCGAAGCATTCAAAACAGCCATGGTTCCCGAACCAGTTGAGCAAGAGTTTCAAATTTTGGACAGATTGACTCCAGGATACCTCAATATGTTTCAACCAAATCGGATATCGACAGGAATTGCGGATCGACAATCATTGCAGAAAATCAATTTTAAAGGATTATCCCCCCCCCCCCCTAAGAGTGTTTCCTATCTGGAAACAGCAGCGCATTATCAAATGACTGAAGAAGAGTGAACTTTGTGTAAAGCACGTTGCCTGCAGGTTATGACATTTGTGTAATTCAAAAACTATTCTGGTCAAGGTCTTAACTTCTCGTAGTCATTCAAATTTGACCGATTTGATTAATTTGTGTTGGTGCGCGATGATTGTTTCATGATGAAAAACTGTTTGGAGAATTATTTTTTGAGTTCCAACATGGCCAAAAAAATTAAACTGGACTTTCATGCAAATTATTTAAAAAAACAGAACATTTCGTTTTTTCTGCAATGAATTGTGCCAAATGGGTCCCATTTTACTGACGGTCCATTTTTGGAGTTTTATTCCAAAAAGCATGAAAAATATGGGCCTTTCCGTGATTCGTGAATTTGCTTCAGGAATATTTGAATAATCGTGTGAAGAATGGTGTGGGAGGTAAAAATCCACATTCCAACCCTTTTTCGCTTGGGAAAATCAAAAAAAGGAAACTGAAAATGTCAAAAATGCGTTGAATTTTGGTGACAGTTAAACTACAAAGAGTCACTAAATTATCACTGAAATCAGCGGAGAATGCACATTTTGTGGTTTCAAAAGTTCCATCTAATGAAGTTGAAGTTTTTATAACTTTCTTAGCCCTTCCCCTCAAAAGGCAACAAGAAAAATGGTGAACTCGCAACACTCCGACCTTTTTTTTTCTAAATCGTTCAATTTATTTCCTTCCAGGCTAAAGTACAACTAACCAAACAGCTTGAAGAGCGGTCGTACAAGCTCGAAGAGGAGAGACGGAGGAGTGTTCTGTCGTGTTCAGGGTTGACCATCCCAGAAGATCAGAGGGTGGTTACACCACAATGAAACAAGGCGATCTTGTCGGCTTCAACCTGACCTCAGCAGGAGGCTTCTTTTGTGCCTGGCTTTTTTCCATTCCAAAACAAAAACGTCTCGGCTTGTCCATCGTTGCAGCTGCATTCTTCCGGCTTCGTGCAGCTAACGGCAGCTTACGACGAGATTGCTGGCAACTCTTCCAGACGGCCATGGAAGCTTTCTTCGGAGCACGATACTCTAGCAAACGAGCTCTCTCTCTTTGTTAGTCAGCGTAGTGGAGAGTTAGAAAAGGAACAAAATAAACGCAACACGACTTTTTTGCTGATCTTAGGCATCTGCCAATTGTCTGAATATTTGTCGGCGCTTCTTTTTGAGATGCTGAAATCGAGATTTTTTCTCCAGAAATGCTTATGCACAATAATTATTGGTCATTCCTTTGTATTAGTTCTTCCGTATTCTTGCCTCGTGAGTGGAGATACCTTGTGAGGGTGGATCGGGACACTCCCCGGCCGATTCTCGACGTTTTCGCCAATAAAATGGGATGGATTTGCATCTGCACAAGAAACACATTTGCAAATAGAGCAAATATAGTTCGTGGAAATACTTCTTTCACTTTCCATTTTTTTTTTTTTTTGAAAATTGTGTTCACATTTTTGTTCCGACCTTTCCGGTTAACTTTTCGACTTTGCAACCTCACCATTGCTGCTTCCTTCTGTCTCGTTTGTTTTTTTGTTTTGATTTTTTTGTTTGTTAGTTTTTTTTGTTTTATTTTTTGGACCCCTGCACTGTATTTGTTGACTGATGCCTGCCTGTAAATGATAACAATCATGCGATCTGTACTTTACGGCTTTGCGGAATTTCACTGTAAATAATCCACTTCTTCATCTTGTGATAAGAGAAAGTTGTCAGTGTAAAATAGGCTGCTAGTAGCTGGTCTAAGATCTTCGTAAACGCAGGTGCTATGCATAATAATAATAATAATAATATGACTCTGCACATGCATAAAAATCTGTGTGAACTTTTTTCAGAGATCATTGTTTTGGGAATATGTGTGTTGGAAATATTTTGAGGGCAACTCCTTGCCGAGCATTCTGTAGAATGCCGTTCTGTATTTTGCCATTCCTTGCGATATTTTTGCTTTTCCATTGCTGAAATATCTTCTCTTCATGTTAGCGCTGTCCTATTCCGACATTGTGCAAAAAAACGTGGTTCCTTGGCCTAAATTGTACATATTATAATCATTGAGAAATTACCGATTTCACATGTGTTGTTTTTGTAATGTATCATGTGAAATTGGCAGACATTCCTCCAAACGAAATCGATAGTATCCATGTTTGTGTAATTCCTGTGATAAAAGCGGTACGAAGAGTTACGGCATGAATTATTTACAGCTTGTTGTATTACGAGTATAGCATTTTTTCACATGAGATGTGCAATTTTTGTCCAGCAGAGCTGTGCTTCCCTGATTGGTTAAGGGGGGCCCACCCTCAAAATTTAAAATGAGAGAAAATTTCTCATGTTTTGAAATGCTTTTCCTCCTGAATACTGTGGTGTCTTCTGAGCATTTTGGTCCAAAAATGAGTAAATTCTGTTGAGAAATGGCTTCACAAGAGCAAATTTCAGTATGTGATGCAAACTCGACCACTGCTTTTTTTACAATTTCCCTCAAAATTGACTGTTCGAAAATCCCTGCTTTTCTCAAATATTGATTTCCGGTACAAAAAAGACTTCCCAATAGCATATTTAAGTCATTTTGAGGGCTAGAAAGGTGAAAATTGTCAAGCTTATGTAAAAAAAAGTGTGCTGGGTTGACTGACAGAGCCCGAATTTTCATTTTTCTTCCCATTACCATGAAATGACAACTTATTGCAAAATGGAAAGTAAAGTATTTTTCATCCTGAGTCACTTTTTGGTGGAAAACACAACCTTGACTGAAAACAATTTAAAATTGGGACTCTTGCAAACAGTTATCTGACGACTGCTGCAAAAGTGTGCTGGCTTTCGATTCAGACTTTTGCAAATTTTGTGCTGATAATTATCTATAGCATTTGTTGATTATTTCCAGGATTCGTTGAGGTGGAGGGTCAAAATTTTGCACAGGAATTCCTTTCTGGATGCAAATGATGCCCTCCAAATTTCAGAAAAATCGCATCACAAACAGCAAGGTTGGTCCGTTGGGGTGGTCCCCCTTAATAGGCACTTGTGGTGAAATGAGTCATGTGGCCCAAAGGTTGCGCAGTTGCTAACCCAGCCCTACGTACCATGCAAATTTCATATTTTCTCCCATTTTATATTTTCCCCATTTAGGGATGTCCTGTTGCATTCCACACTCATTGCAGTCGGAACCTTATACGTGTCAGTGTTCGTGTTTTTGGAAGACAATTCATCAGAAAATGTTCCTTCTCTAACACTTTGGTGGTGCAGGGGGTAAAAAAGATCGATAATCTTGACTAAATTAAAGGCCATTTCTGGCAACAGAAAATTATTGCAAAGATTTCATCGACTGTGGCCAAATTTCCAACGGCGGGGAGATGATGTCAGGAATAAAATTTGCTCCGAAGCAAATTTGTAATCATACCCCGCCACTTTTGAAATAGCAAGGCAGGGGCAAACATTTGCTCCGTAGCAAATTTTATTCCTGACATCATCTCCCCACTGCCTGATGTGTTTTTTCTGGAGCAAATGTGTGATTTTGAGGCAAATACACTATTGAATAAATGTGTTTTCTGTGGCAATTCTTCACTTTAGGTCATACATTTCATTTTTCTCTCCAAGTGTGCTACTTGCTGCAGATTATTGTGGCAAGCAGAAAGCTGAGCCCCATTTTTGGTAGAATTTTCGATGGCAAATGTCTGGCTGCACCTCGTTCCTTTCGCAGACCTGTATCCATCCACACCTTGCTAACCATGGTAAATCTATCGTAAAAATGAAGACCTTTTAAGGGCCAATTTTCATGAACATAGATGTTTTCAATACTGGTGCGGAATCTCTAGAAAATGATTGCAAAAGGGTATTTTCTGAAATTATAATGTTCTCTCATCTGTTGCGGAATCTCACATAAAAAAACTTCACATTTTTTTTACAAAAAATGCTGTCTGGAATTGGTTTCGAGCAGAAATCAACGGTCCGTTCCGCAACCAGAATAAAATAGGTATTCCATGATTTTACCACTGCATGTGTGTATTTTTGCCATTTGTGTTTTCCTTCAGTTATCTGCACTTTTAACTTCGTGGGTCCTGTGTTTTTTTCAGCCCTTGTATGTGCTGCAATATCCATTGCATCGATTTAGCAGTGTGATTGTGATTCTCGAGATGTCAGCTTATGGCCTAATTTGCCGAGTGTGTGCCATTTTACATAGTCATTGTCACATTTTAATGAATGTTTTTTTTTTCTCCAAAAATTGGCCTAATATCTTTTTGGAGCGTACATCTCCTTCTCATATTGTTTGCTTCATGTAAGATTCTCCCGGAAGAAATTCTGATCTGATTAGCGGTCCGTGGACAGAGTAATATGGAAATGTGGAGAGGGCGTGACGAAGGTCAATCAGTATAGGAATCTGCATTCTGTATGGAGCTATTCATTTCCAATCAATTGGTTGTTTGTCCACGCTGCCTTCACCCGATTAGTTGGCCAGGTGAAAAAGGCGCCACCTTGTCCCAGTGGGAAGACGCTGGATGCTGGATTCAGGAACGGGAAATGTGAATAGGTGTTGTATCTCGAATTCCTACACTTTGATTTTTTGAAGCCGGGGTTCATTTCAAATTTGAAAGTTTGCCTTCAAAATCAAAATAAAAATCGTCTTAAAAATAAACTCTGTATTTAGAATTCGGCCATTCTCTGTCTTAAGAATTCGCCATGCCATGGTCTTTCCAGGAGGAACAGAATAAACACTACCTGGTGCTGACATGAAAAAAATCCTCATACTAAATTTGGAATAACTTCCCATTACTACCACACTGTGCGCTGATTTTCTCTGGAATGTCTGATGTGATTGTTCCATACCAGTGCTTAAATTGTAAAATAAATTCGGCTGGCTCCCAAAATTTTGAAGAGGGAGAAGTTTTGAAAAGGGCTGTTGGGCCCTTTCGGTCAAGATAATTTTGAACAAGGATTCCAGAACAATAGGACACAATGTGCATCAAACCCAGCCACGTTCCAAGCAAAAAGATAAAAATTTCCACACATGGCCTCAATTGTAAGGGTAGGGCTTTCACCACTCATGCGGAAAAGAGCAGTGGGCACCTCCAGGTCGACCGGCTCTAAGAGCCCCGACGGAGCCCGCACAATTTAAGCACTGTATACTCTATCTGTACTTTTCTGGAACTGGTGGCAGATGTGTTGTGACAACATTTCCATAAAGTACAGCTTGCCAATGGCTGATCAGAAGATCAAGTAACTATTCACATCTAACTGCACTTTTTTCTTTTCCCCTTTCTGAACATGGGAAGTTCAAGTCCGGATTAATTAACGTTTTCAAGCCAACGGGGAGAAGGTTAATAACGAGAGTAACAAATTCCTAACGCATGTCGTTGGCCAAAATGCCAAGCCATTTTTGGCAAAAATTTGTAATTTTTTGGTTCTTCAGTCAACCAAGGTCTTCAAACCTTCCACTGCACGCCTGTGAAAAAAAATTGTGAAATTCGATCTGGAAGTGCCAAAAACTGCCATCGATACCAAAAAATACAATGCAGTCATCACCACAATTTTACTTCTCTGACTGCTGTACTCAAACCAAGCTGTCTTGGCTCCCTCTGTCAATCCCATCCGGAAGATTTGATTCTGAGCCAATACCCCACACTTGCCCTTCAAACAATTTCCAACAGTGATGCAAAACGACAACCAATCCAAATGCGTTCTTTTGTTCTTTATACTCATTTATCTAAGAATCATTTTGCACAATTTGTTTTGACTGTTGCATCCATTCTAGCACCTTGATTCTTTTGTGTGATATGTCGATCAAAAGGGCATTTTGGCACGCAGAAGACCTCTCTACACCCGCGTTTGTGTCTTGAACACAACAGAAATCAGAGTTGGATGAATATGACTTCCTGCTTTCATAAGATAAGAGTCCAGAACTGTGTAATGAATTCTTTACGTTCGTAAAAATCAATACAAAGCCCTTCATAGCAGAAATATTGGAGATTTTTTGGAATTTCTTTTTGAGTGACAAATTTGTTACGTCCGGGGTCACCGAGTAAAGTCTTTGGCAATAAGAGATTTTAATTTTGTAAAGGTAAAAGCAAATTTTGCCCCTGCCGCGCTGCTTCTGAAAACAAGACGGGCAGGCAAACATTTGCCCCTCAGCCTCGGAGCAAATTAATCCGGACTTGAAACTCCCCGCGGTGAGCGATTTTAATCTCTTTCTTAACTTATCCACAACAGTGAACAGTGTAATGTTTCCAAGCACATGCACTTTAACCTATCCTGTTTTAAAATCGTGGCTTCATTTTGAGCAGTGCTGGAGCAGTTGTTGCGCAGTCATTGATCGGCCTTGCGTGCTGGGTATCTCACTCAAATGTCCCTGCATGAAAGAGCTTCCTAATTTTTTTTTATCATGGCTCACCCATTCAGTTCATCAATGGCACCATTCTGACAATCTTTTTGCTTCTTTGAACAAAGTAATTGCCGAATCCATCTTTCAAAGATTTCCAGACTTTTTTTCAGATATCCAGCCCTCCAAGACTGATCTAAGTTGTGCGCCAATTTTGGGTGGGGGCTGAAAGAATAAAATTTCTGCTCACAACTGTCGTTTATTGGTACGTGTTGGCGGGTCAGTACTTGTGCGAAATTTCAATGCCCCAGGCCATCTGGATCAGATTTGGCAGGCATTTTTCCTCGAAAAAAGGCAATTGCTATTTTCTGGATAGATCGGTCATTTTTCAAACTTCTTGCTCATTAAAATATGTTCACAATTGGTTGAAAAAGTGTGACAGCCACTTTTTGTTGAACAGCAAGTGGGTTCAGATAAGTTGTGCAAAAAAGCAATGCAGGATGCTCCCCGCCTCACAAAAAACGTTTAATTTAATTTAATGTTAATTTGCATGGGCTAGGCCCTGGCGCAAATCAGCAATGCAATGGAGATTAACATTAATGAACAATGACATGAATGTACAGGTATTAACGATAAAATTGAGCCCTATACGGAAGGAATGGGCTCCCGTTCAAGCAATGTGTTGTTGCCTAGCAACCCCAGAAGTTTTCAGACCGTGTGAGTTGTTTTGATTCAAAATTACGGGGGTTGCTAGGCAACAACGCATTGCTTGAATGGGAGCCCATTCCTTCCGTATAGGGCTCAATTTTATCGTTAATACCTGTACAAGGATGCAATGCACTTAGATAGTATCAGGTAGTTGCATAACAGAACTTGTAACATTGAAACAAAAAGATGTTATAATATCCCACGCTGTTCGGCCAGCCATGACCCTATGTTGCTTTCAAATGTAGCCACACTTATATCCTCACCATTTCCAAAGTTTTGAACAGTAATCAATGCGAAACTTTCAAGTTGCATTTGGTACCAAAATGTTGACTTTTTTCAAATCAATAATTCATGTTACTGCAATTTGGGTGCCTGTAGGATCATGATGGACTGTGTCCCCATCATTCCTTGACCAGTGCTTCGTTTCCCGACAACTTAACTGGAAGTGTTTCCTGCCTGCCGCATGTGTGACTAATGGTGACAAAATAACGTAGTGATTAATGTCGACAATCATCAAATATTTATAATAATCATCAAAAATAATAATAATGTTATTTGGCTGTGCGTTTCCCCATGCTGTTCTAGTGTTTGCATACGAGTACCTTTGTGTGCAAATAAAATATCCATGTGTGCAAATTTGTGCGATTTCTTACGACATCTTGTTTTCATTATTTGTACCAGTCCGTGTTCTAGTTTATTTTTGTTGTTTGAGCACAGATTGCTTTGTGAACTCGCAATTTTGGTTTGGTTGGCCTCATTTCGATGAGTGAGGCAAAAGGCCGAAGGCACGCCTCAGTGACCACAGTCTATCCCCCCTTGGCCTCATTGCAAAGAGACTCAATGCCCATTTCTCTGGCTCGTTGCACTGGGCATGCATTTTCGGCCTCAGAAATAGGATTTGCTTTCAAATCTGTTTCATTGCACATTTTCATACGAGGTGCACACCGAAAGTTCGTGGAATTTTGTTTTCCCATAGATCTGGGGTGTGTTATGTTATGGGTGGTTGTACCATGGACCTTTAATATGCATCCATCTTGTGTCCACAGGACTTTATTTTACAGTCCTCATCCTCTTACATTTTGTAGCAGAGTTTCAGCACTGCCTACAAATTAGAACTTTTTCCATGCAATGGCAGCTCTTAGTGCACTTAGTGCGCAGGATGGGAGTGATCAAGAAATGTTACTTCCACCTTGAGACTACTGCTTTGGTATCGGGTCCACAAAAATGAAACTAGGTTCCTTTGTTGTGGTGATTCTGTCCCACAATGCCTGAGATTTTGTCGCCAAAAGTCCGGTGGGCACCAGATGGATGCAAATTAAAGAACATATAACTGGCCCCTGATCTGGGAGGACACAAAATTCCACGAACTTTCGGTATGCACCTCGTAGTGTGGCAGTGACCAGTTGTGATAGAGAATGATTGAGAACCTGAACCAGCAACGAAGAATACAAAGGCCCAAGGAAGTTTGCATACTCATATTTAGCCTGAAAATTTTTTTCTAGCTGACATGAAATAAAATTGTTCATAAAAAAAAAAGCTCGTTAAAATGTAAGAGTTTTGGGGCAAGCTGAAATTGGCAAAAATTCATTCCATTGGAGGGAACCCAACGGTAATGACTAAATGATAAAAAAGAAGCTTCAGCGAGGGAAGGCTTAAGCTAAAATATCACCCTTATCGGGAAGTTCAACGATTTAATCTCCATGGTGCGAGTTGAGTCGATGTTTCGAGTGCATCACGCGTCCGTTATCAAGACGCCTTGATAACGGACACACGATGCGCCCGAAACGTCGACTCAACTCGCACCATGGAGATAAAAATCGTCGAACTTCCCGATAAGGGTGATATTTTAGCGTCAGTCACATCTCCAAATTTCCAACCCACTGTTTACAGAGGGAAGGCTCTCCTTACGTCCAGAATGATAAACAATTGAAGCACGTGCACCACGAACGGTTTGAATTAAAGATGATAATTACCTGTTTTTTGAATGAAGTTTGTTGTGCTGTGTCTTTAGTTAGCTTCAGAGTGTTGCTTAGCACAGAGCAACAGACCTGTTGTTTTAAGTTAGTTGTGATTGTTGTTCCTTAGTTTATGCAGTTTTTGTCCACTGATTTCCGAAGGCCTAAAACAATGTAATTAGTACATTATCGTTATTTTTTCTAGGTTCTTTTGCTTCGCTTTTTCACTGTTTTTTTTTCGATGTGCATGTTATTAGCCAATTGCTGTACCCTTTCGTGCACCTGCAATGCTGTGCATAGGGCACTTTTTAGTTCAATTGGGACAACTAGATGCTGCTTGGCAAAAAATGTGTGAGCACAAATTTGGAAACATGCAAGTTTTGGTGATGGCCTAATGGCATCGGTTCCAGCAGACTTGTGTGGTTGTTAGTCGGTGCTCAGAGGTCTTGTAAAAAGCAAGATACATTGGTCCGATTTTTTAAACGAAGCCCATCTTTTAGGCCGAGGATTATTTTCTTTTTAAATGCAATTTTGTACACAAAAGGAAAAGTATCCGCGGCCTAAAAGATGGGCTTCGTTTAAAAAATCGGCCCATTGTCTTGTTCTGGTGATTGCAGCAAGAGGTGGATCTTTATTCGGACAGACAATTTCTCAAGTGAAATGTAAGACACTGGCTTACCATTTCATGCAATGCAGTAGTGTTTATTTTTGCCAAAGAGGAATGAAAAGGCTGTAATCGTTGAGGGTCACCATTACTCCATCTAAAGTAAAAGAAGCAAAGAAGGGATATTATTGTGGTAGAATAAAGGTTGCAAACTACCATTGCTCACCATACCTCAGAATAATATCTTCCCTTGCTCACTAAAATGATCAATGGGCGGTTGCGTTCCCGTGCTTACGGCCGGCCGTTCTTTTGGATGCACCGAGCCGAGGCTCCCAAGTGGATGCGTGCAAGAGTGCATTGATTGATTGTTCACTTAAACGACAATTGCAGCTGGTGTTTCGCAATCTGTTGGGCGACTTGCCTCAGATTTCACTTTGGGTCTTGCTGGTGTCTTTTTCTGATCAGCTGTCTGGTGGGGAGGGGGTTCATTGCTGCCTCGTGCAATATTTTCGTCACTGCAGCAGCTTTCAGGAATCTTATTTGCAATTTTCCGGGCTATGCTTTTTTCAACCTGCGATTGCTTCGCTGACAGAGAAGAGACGGACGGACCGGCATAAATTGCACTGTTAAGATGTTCCATTTAGTGTGCCATGTTCAATTTCATTCCATCTCAACTGTTTATCTTCCACTTTAGGTTGTTTTTAATTTCATTTGCTTTTCGAGGTGCTTGCCAAGAACGTTTTTCGTTTGACATGATGTGTTCCGCTAGTTCTAGAGATTCTTTAGCCTAGCTTTGTTCCATTCTTAGTCAATCTGTTCCAATCGATAATATTCCAGGAATATGACATTCCCGATTCCAGGAATGTGATATACCTTGCCTGCTGCTAAGCTTGCATATTTTGTTGGGAATATACAGCATTTATAAATAAGAATATCGCATATTTGGAAATTCAAAAGGATGAAATAAAACATGAACTACTGGAGATTTACTTTTTCTCTTTTTCTTGAACAAGCATTTACAGGCAGGCCCCCCAACACCCCACAGAAACTCCTGGGAAGAATTCCTCACTCCAGTGGCTCTCCGTTGTGGTCTGTGATGTGCTTGATTGGTAGAAATTGCATTTGGACACTGATAGATTTTTTTTTACTTGTACATTCTCCCATGCCTTGATCAGAGGGTCAAAATAAGTCAATTCTTACTCTCAGGTTCCTTTTTAGGGGCAGTCCGCAGTCGATTGGGAAAATGCATTTGTTGGCTTTTTTTGTATGTTATTTTTGTCAGGGTAGCCCAAAAGTCTTTGGCCATAGCGAAAATGTAAATTTGCTGTTTTTGACAGATTTGCTGTTTTTGAAATTTGTTCCAGCTCTGACCACAGATGTCGACTTCAATGGGAAAGTCTAGTCCTGAATAAAGTGGTGACATCCATGGACAGAGCTGAAGAAGTTTCAAACAACAAAAATGACAAAAAAAGAGCAAATTTAAATTTTATTTTTGCTGTGGCCAAAGACACATGGGCTACCCGTATGAGGTTGTGAGTAGCTGGTGCTAGACTCTTCTGCCACACTTTAAAAGAAAAGAGAGAATTAAACTCGAAAACACACACCTGGATCGATTTCGCCATCTGACTACGATGGCATCTTCTGCAGGACTGAAGTTCTCACAGGTTTGGCTGGACTTTAAAAGAAAAGAGAGAATTAAACTTGAAAACACACACTTGGATCGATTTCGCCATCTGACTACGATGGCATCTTCTGCAGGACTGAAGTTCTCACAGGTTTGCCTGGAGCAGACGACGATGAGCTGGGCGCATTTGACGTTTTTTGTGATAGCCAAGGTTGGAAATCTGACGAATTTTCCAGATTGAAATCCTCCTGTGCCACTCGTGCCTGGCTCAGAGACGGAAGAGGAAAAATGGGAAGGTGTTTCTTGAAGAACTGGTGCCAGGCATGGTTGAGGCCTGTAGCTTCCTTAATATTGATGCAATTATCCGCCCTCAGTATCTCCATGGTTTCTCTCCTAAGTCTGTTGGCTAGAGTGCGTGGCCTGGCTATAACCCTAGATTGGTCCCTGGCTACCCTGTATATGCACATGTCCTTCGGATAGTGTTAAAATGCGTAGTTGGAGTTGGAAAATGTTCTGATCGCCGACTATGGTAAAAACAACCAATTTCGAGCTACCCTGCATATTTTTTGCGTGGACGTCATGTGAATCTTCCAATCAGGAAACCCAACAACAAAGTGGTTTTGTTTTCAGCCAACCGCCGGTTGAAAATTTCTCATTAAATGAAAAAACGTTATGGGGTTGGCAATCGTAAAGAACTGAACTGGGGTCACCCACTTGTAAGGCCAGATGATTACCCAGGACTTCTGCCAAATATTCCTCAGAAGTGTGCTGCTCCCTGCAATCCATGACAAGAGACCAGATTGCTGATTGCTGCCAATCCCATCGTTCTCCACACCAATGCAAGTTTATCACAAGTCAACTGCTGTTATTGATCTGACAAGGTGGGAGTGGAAAATTTTGTTGGCTGGCAAACTTTGGAGACCAAACTGTGGAAGGTCAAGATCTGAAATCGTATCTGAAACTTGGGCTTTCACAATGCCAAGTTCTGAGATCTCACAGACTGTAAAGCAGCTAATTTGGCAGACCAAGCGCTCAATTTTTTTGTCTTGCTGAGTCAATCGAGGATTTTGTCAGCTGGTGTCAGGTGGGGGATGAACAGCAACAGCTTCGTGGATTTTTCTTTGAAGTTCTTATTCCAGACAAAAACACTGCCGTGCTGAATGATTTCATGCTCATAATTTGAGATAGCAATTCTAAAAAACTCAGTTGGGCTTTTGTTTGGTTTCAAAGTTCAAACAAAATAAAATTGGATCTAGAATGCTCAAGATTTGCGAACCTGTCTTTTGGCAGCAAGAAGCTCGTTGTGGAAAATGACTTCGGTGAAAGTTCCATGTGAAAGGCTCGATTTCCAAATTTGGTGTAGCCTTGCATGACGGTGGCTGTCGATGTAAGTCAAGAAAACCCAAACCCAGTCACATTCGGATGAAATTCACATCGAAGTAGTTTTACACTGAATCCTTCCCTCCGCTGTTTGTGAAAAGACCCTCGTATGTTTATTTCTATGATTTTTGCACAAGAAATTCAGGGGTAACCGACTAATGTTGGCCTTCAATGATTTGTGAAAGGGTTAAAGCAATTTTAAAAAGGGTCATAAGTTCACATTTTGCAGATTGAGAGTTCTGCTGGCCATGAAAGAGAATTTAGATAACAATCAAATAAGCAGATGCTCTGTGGAGTGTGTGATCGGAGGGAAACAGTAGATGTCCACATGGGGCATCTTTCCTTTTGATCATAAACTTGGTATTCACGTAGCCACTAACTAAACTGGGTATTCCTGTAGCCACCAAGACAGTAATGCACCTGTCTCTCTCAACCATAAAAACATGGACCTGCATGACTCATCATTGAACTTTTCAGGTGAAAAATCCAGGCTTTTCAGAAGGTAAAAAACTGCTTTTCACGATATGGAGAAATCATCACGTCTTGTCCACACAAACATTTGATTTGCAGATGCAAATCCAGACTTCCCCAAAAATCCGCTGCAGCAGAAAGAAAGATCCGGGGAGATTTTGCTTCGGAGAGTGTCGTAAGTTTTTTCTTGATTTTTATTGCAATGCGACCTATTTTGGGAATGGGATATTTTACCTCCTAGCTTTTCTTGAAACTCCCTGTACTCTTTGATCCACTACAATTGGGTCATTTTGCATATCAAGGTGTTGTAATCAGCTCAGCAAACCGATCTTTAACACCCAACAAAATAATTAATTTCACATGAGTTTCTTATGTATTTGTTTAATTTTAATAAAATCAATAATGCAGATATATTAAATAAGCCAAAACCTGGCATAATTGTAGAGTTGCAAAATGCAAAAAAAAACTAAAGCTGCAAGATTTGCAGTGTCAAATGCAAAGAAAATGTAGCTTATGTATAAAAAATTACAATTGTTATTTTACATCAAGTCAATTGTAAAGAAGGCATTTCGCAACTGGACGGAAAGGAATATTCGTACAATGGAAAAACATCACTTGCATTATAGATGGACGAACCGTCCAAGACCACCACCGACCGTCAACAATCGACGGACAGAGGAAACCAACAACAAATTACGAGAACCAAAGAAACAGCTGCGGAATGACAAATTGTGAAGGAAAAATAGGAGCAAGAAAAATTACTTCATCAAACATAACAAAAATGTGGAAATGTTACGTGTAAAATCAGCTTGAAACAGCAGGGTTGCCACTCAAAATCCGTAGCAGAATTCCCTGGATTTTCGAGGTCTTAAAAACTATGGAAGGATTTAGACACCGACCCACTGGGGGGCCTTAGGCGGAGGCCCAGAAGGTGAAGAAATTTTAAAATTTATGGTTCATCTAGGGTGCAATTTTCGTGTTCTCGATGCTGAATTTCCATCTCGGGTGGCAGGAAAAAGAACGAAGCTTACAATATTATTATGTCCTGGATTTTCCAGGTTCTCCCTTTTTTCTCTCAATTCCCTGGATTTTCCAGGTAGGTGGTAAGGTAACCATGAGCAGATATTAGAAAAGTCGTTTTCTCTTTTGAAGGGGTTCACAATTACATTTTCCAACTCCAGATCAAAACTCTAGCAGCACAAATGCCATGCTAAACACACTTGTGAAAGGTGCTTAATAAAATTTTTCTAAACATTACCAAACCCCTAAAATCTGGCAACCAAAGTTCATTTTCAATGATGAAAGCAACCTTCCCGAAAGTGAAACAAGGGGTATCCAACGAAAACCACGGTTTGAAAAATGATCCAAATCATGAAGCATGGCTAATCAGTCACCAATCAGCTGCAGTTCTTGCAGCGTGTAAACTTTTGCTCGCATTGTGGAGTGCAATCCAAAATGCAAAAAATAGTGCTACAGAATGTACAAATTGGAAAGGCTGTCAGGTAGAAATAAGTTCACTAAAACAAGCTGTCGGCATGCAAATGATAGAAATACAGATGTTTTCAACAAGTTAATGGTGTAATATTTGCTTGCAACTCTAAAATGCATTCCACTCAATATTTAAAACAGTTTAATGTCAACTGAAATACAATGAAATGTTAAAAGACAACTTGTAAATACAAAAACTGATTTATTAAGACACCTAGTTAAAGGAATGAGAAGGCAGCATTTTATTTACTAATAATTGTTTTAATAATAAAATAGAAAAATCAAAAAATAACAGAAAAAGTCTAGCTGTTCTTCTCGCAGGGACATGTGAATCTTTCCAAATTTGAAACTAGAAGGCTGCTAAATGCACATGCTAAAGGAGGAGCTCAACCAGAAGCACCTCCAGCAAAGTGCTGTATGCAAGTGTCACAACTGGCTGAGGAAAGGAAACCCTTCAAAAGGCGGCTGCAAGTGGCAAGCACCGAGTGACACTCGCACTGAAATGCCACCCCTTTACCATGTTCCGAGCTGAGAGTTATCGCATATTGTTAATTTTTTTCCTTACTTTGTTGTGTTGCAGGAATAAAAACAGCTAATCTGGTTGAGATGAGGTGTGTTTGGAAAAAATATGATATTGCTCTCCCACAGGTGCACCACGCGACATATTTCTATGAACTTAGTCCATCATGCAGCTCCACCCTTTGGTTCTTTACCTACAAAATTGCATTAATTTCCGGCCAGTGGTTTCTTTCCTGCTTGCATTTGAATTCGGTCTCCTTTTTGACACTGGCCAAAAAAAACCCAAAAAAATTGGCCAAAAAACCCATCACCATCAAAACCCATGGCCAAATCACCCGACCAAATACCCCACATTTTCCATGTATCATGTGTGATACCGAGATGGGAAAAGGGTTAAGTATGAATTTTTCGAAGGAGAAACAAAGAGTGTTGGTGAAATTTTTCACTGCTCAATGGATGAATCTGTCTGAGATTCATCAACAAGAGGCTGCTCCAAGTTTGTGGAGACTCTTCCCTTTCCAGCAGCAGCATCTGTGGGCAGCCCGGTAAATTTAAAGCAGGATGGGACATGGTGCACCACGAGGAGCGGTCCAGACCTCCAAAAACAAGCACCACTCCAGCAAACATTGCACGGGTGGAAGAAAAGTTTTAGACCGAAGATTGACGATGCAGGGGAAAGCAGATTTCTTTGGGATAACGAAATGGGCTGTGTCAGGACTTAAAAATGGCGGAGGTCAGTTTTCGAATTGGTGGTCATCTGCCGTTTTTTGGCTGCATCATCGGAGGGGACGCCCGGACCCCTCTGCATGGTGCACCGCGAAGAGTCCCCACAAACTTGGAGCAGCCTGCTGTTGATGAATCAGATGGCTTCATCCCTGGACAGTGACACATTTAATCACCACTCTTTGTTCCTCTATCGAAAAATTCTAACGACCAGTGTCAAAATCAGACCGAATTCAAATGCTAACAGAAAAGAAACGGATAGCCGGAAATTCATGCAATTTCATAACCAAAGGATGGAACTGTATGATAGACCAACCCAGAGCAATATGTCATGTGGTGCGCCTGTGGGAGAGCAATTCTGGATTTTTTCCAAACACACCTCGTAGGTACACCGCTGCACATTTTCTGCACAAAAACTGATCTGTTTCACCATTCTGGAATGAATATCATCTCGGACCTTCAGCTGTGCATAGTGACACTATGCCCACGGTTTTAGTAGAGCAAAAGTTTAGGTATGCATAACCTGAAGAAAGTCAAAAAACGACATTACATGTGGAGTGCGAACAGCTGAAAATTTTCCATTTGAAAGGAAGGGGTTGATTACAATTTGTATCTAAACAAAACCGCATTCAAATGGAAATGATAATAATTTCTAAATTAAACAGAAATGATAAAAAAATGTACGTTAATTGTGACAGATCCTTTTTCTAAGCTTTTCCAACTCGCCAATCCATTTCTACAGAGGCCAACACACATCAACATTTTATGATTGTCAGAGGCTTAGAAAACAATACAATAAACAAAATTAAAGGTATAAAGTTACAAAATTCCCAGCTGCTGAGGGAAAGAAATTCACAGGAGGCTATGACCCATATCAGCCATTTCTTGCAGCATATGAAAGATTAATAAGTACCCAGAAGGTGTCTGCGTGTGGACTTGGGTAAAGGATTAGTTCCACCAAAACCTTCATTGGGGCACACATCTTTGACATTTCTTTGGAATCTACCCTTAGAAGAAGACAACCCTTCCACCCAGATGCTCAAGAAGTTGAGTCTTTCCATGCATAGGAAAGCCCGGAATATCGCAGGGAAGTTTCGATTACGCTGAACCAACAACTTCCGAAATCGCAAGGTCTACCCATATTTGTTCATTTAGACACCAGCTAGTCTTAAGCCAGTGGTGGCCGTTCCGTTCAGCGACAAGTATTTAAATTCGGATCTTGCAACACCACAATGAAAAAAAAAGTAAAATTGGCGCACAAAAAATGGTATTTTTGTAGAACGATTTAGGCCTCGTGATTTTATGTGGTAATTTACCCCAAATTGCTTTTAGGTCATTTGAAAATTGGCATGTAGAGCAAGAAAAAACGCTCAAGGTGAGAAGTGGGCCTACCCATCGAGTGTACTGCAAAGGAGCTAAGACAGAAAAATCCAAAACGAAGGAAAAAAATGGCGAAAGTTCCCCAAGGTGATAAGAAAAAATGCCAGACTCTCGAACGACAGGAAAAATAAGAAGCGTACAAGGCCTGTATTTCCGTTCAAGAAGTGACTCTCGAGATGACAAAAGTTGTGGACTGAGATCAATGATGTTTGGGACAACTTTTCTCTTGTCTGGTGGCAGCAGGCAGGAGATCCTTGGCAAAGCTCCTTCACATGATTTCAGTAAAAAGGTCCCCTGAAGATCCCCTTCTGACATCTGCAAATTATTTGCAACACAGCTTCAATCTGGGCCTGCAAGGAGGGAGTTTTTTTATCTGGTCCATACAGACCGGGTTTTCCCCCTTCCTCCAGCACGGCGCTATGTGCGACCGACCAATGCTGGTTCTAGCTTCGGCTGGTGCAAATAAAAAAAAGAACTTTTCTGATCTCTAGCCAGCTCAGACCATTGAAAGAAACACGACCAAGCATGAGTTGGCCAAATCAATCCCTTTACCTCAGGAGGAACAAAGAACAAAGGTAGTAAATTATGCACCAAAGAAAAAAAAGAAATGTACACAGAGCTAAACAAATAAATTATTGCAGATAAAAATTTCATTGACGCAATCAAGACTCTTGTTTTTAGTTAAAAGGCAAAAGTTGCAAATGAAAAATCTAAAGCACAAACATTGGCAACAGGCAGACGACTTCAGTTCAACCAGGTCAACAAAAACTGTTGTAAAACAAAATGCCAGAAAACAATCGCAGCTTAACATCAATTTTCAGGCACAAACAAACTTCTGAACCAACCATCATCGGACACCACTGGTCAATTACGGGTCAAAAAGTTTCAATTGTTCATGAATAAAATGCAGTGGTTAACTGGATCATGAATACAAAGGGGGGAGGGAATGAATATTGCAACGTAAAATGGCGGCTTACAGTACGAGAGGCATGCGAGAAAACACTTTCAAAACTCCTCCAAAATAGCACTCTAATTTGAAGTGTTTCTATTGGGCAACTAGCCAAAAATGCGGGATACAATACTTGGTTGAGTGTGGCTTCCGACCCTACCTTTGAAGGATATGGTCTCCCCACCCACACCCGAAACGCATAAGGCCTTGTTGCAAATGTGCTCATTGTTTCACTGAGATTGGGCAGCACTGTTTCGCAGGTTCTTCATGAGTGGAATCAACAGGCTGGATGGGCCACTTTGACGCAGGAAGGGGTGCTGGAGGAGCTCGGCAGCTGTTGCACGTTGGCTAGGATCTCGGACCAGCATACGATCGAGAAAGCTTTGCAGCTGGGGAGACACCTGTGGGTGGCAAAAGAAAAATATCAACACACATGAAAAATGACAATCTTTGAAGAATCAGTTTCAGAAAAATCAGCAAGAACCATTTATGCCATCACCAAATAAATAAGGCCAGAGGCCTCTCTCATCCGGATCGATTGGCATTGAAAAAAATAAAGACTCCGCAGAAAAAAAAGAGGCCAAAGTTTTTCAATGCCAATGTACCCAGTCGTTGAGGCAAAAAAACTGTTTTTTGCAGACAAAGACGGGCCTATGTATTCGGGCAGAATATCTTGTGACAGAGAAACGCACAGCCTGCTGCAGACTGATTTTTGGGTAGTGGTTTCAAATTACAAGGCCGAAATGATCATGAGAGATGAGGTGAGGACATCAGGAGCAAAACCTTCCTTCCTAATACACATCTAAATGCAACTGAATTTCACTAGAGGTCTTTCTTCAGTGAAGTGAATCAGCACAAGACAAGATGAAAGATAAGAAGGCTTCCACTTTCAAATGAGCAACGTTTGAAACAAGAAGAACCATGGCTCACATGCGAATTTCACGTGCCAATGTTCGCCAAGTCTATAATGGCCACCTGATCTATGCGTCAATTATGTTAAAAACAACATTCTGAAGTAACATGACCAACACATTTGGCTTACAAGGCCTCGTCCCAAGATCGCTAATTAGTGATTGGTGACTAAAGCAGAGGCTGTGTTTTTTTCACATTTTATTTACATTTTGTGTACTTTTCACATTTTATTTACATTTTGTGTACTTTTCACATTTTATTTGAAAAAGATAGGAGGACAGCAAAACAACAGGAAAAGGGGGAAATTTCAGTTTCAAAGGAAAAAATGGGAAAATCAACACCATGTCTCCTTCAGGACAAGTCACATGGATTGATGGCAGGCGACGGTTGAGCATAGTGGGAAGGAGTAGCCCCTTCTAAGACATGGTGAGGTATCACCTCAATGAAGAGCCATTTACCCCCACCCTAAGCTGCCCTACCTTGCCCATCCAGCTGTTAGTATATTTCCTCTTTACTTAACAATTTATTCGCTGGGAAATATCGACCCGAAAACCCTAAAAATAAAAACTCTTAAAAACTGAATGGGGTCATGCTCAATTTGAATTTCTGAGTGAGAATGTTATTGTGCCTTGTTCATCCTTCGTGCACAAACCTCATCACCTGCACTGAAAATCAGCTCACCTTGTGAGAATTTTTGAGCTTCGGTGGTGGCATATCCCTGATTCTTCTCATCGCTTGTAATGGCGGCTCGTTAAAGAATGGTGGCTCACCATCCACCATTTCAATGACCATGATTCCTGAAAGAAAACGACCAAATTAATAATTGTTCGTGGGACAGGTTCATGGAAAATAAATAGTGGGAAAGCATGCTCAGAAAGACAATAATGAACGCCGTTCGGCGGATTTTAGAAAAAAAGATGGCTAATTTTAGCACACTTGAGTAGGTGGTGCTAAAACATACTTTTTGCAATAGAGTTATCTCAGAACCGCACAACGCACACTGTAACAATGATTTCTTCCGCAAAAAGTGAATAAAAAATGAACCTGACAGGTAAATTGCTGATCACTACTTGTGAATCCACCAGTGATCTAAAGAGGTGAGTTGCCGCAATGCACTATTTGCATTTTTTGTTCCTTTTGTTCCTTTTTTGTTCCAATTTCGGAGCACAATCTGAAAGCCACTAGCCCCTAAAAATGCATTAGCGGTTATGCCGTTGGTGTTGAAAAACAAAAATTTCTGTTAAGCTCCTTCCAGTGCGATGGAGATTCCACTCGAAGCTTTGGGCAAATCCTCTCACTTCAGTGCAATGCATCTCCAAACGACAATTAAATTTGCTGGTCGATGCGATTCGTTGAGGGGAAGCAGTGGCACACGTCGACAGAAAAGTTGCCATGACAGAAAAACGTCTTCGTAAACATGCCGTCTCAGTGACCTTCCCCAATTTCAAATTGCTTCTTCAAACATGACCTCAGGGCATTGGCTACATTAGACCCACAAACGCTCAAAATTGCCAAAACCGGCTCAGCAGAGTTGAGAGTAAAAACAAAAAGTATAAGCAATGTCTTATCAAGACACTCACCAATCGACCAGATGTCAACTTCTGGTCCATATGGCAAACGTGATATCACCTCTGGTGACATCCAGTATGGTGTTCCAACAAGAGACTTCCTTTTTGGCAACTCATCTGACACCTGTGCACAAAATCCAAAGTCCGACAGCTTGACCTGATGGCAAGAAAAATGCAAAATTAGTAAATTTACATCTCATTTACCCACCTGCTCAGCTCATGTAAGAGGCTAAGGGTCTTCGCAAGCAAACACCTTGGTTGAGAGGGAGAGTGAAGAACCTTTTTTCATCAAAACGGATACAGAGCAAAAATTTGCAATGTGAGCATTGAAATGAGGAGGACTAACAGCATCCAAAAATGAGATAAACGGAGTTGTTCTTACAAAGTTTATGCACAGGCGTGGGAAATGGTGTTTGACAGCAGGCCTGAGCCAGCAGATTGCCAGCCCATTGAGGTGTCCCTCTTTGGTATGATGTTCTTTCCTGTCACAAAGGCCTTGGCTCTATTCCAAGAGTTTGGCAAAGGAATTGGTGAAAATTGACAAACAAAAATGTCACATCCAGAGCTAGAATAGACTCATAGGTATTGAATCCCCAAATTTTAATGTCATCCTAAATTTCATTGCAGTTTAATGAAGACGATCCCCTGCACAAATGATCAGGCCTCCCCCCTACATCCCAGTAGAGAGATTGACTGCACGTAAGTTTTAGAGTAGTGGGTAAAGTTCGGGGTACTCAATGCATTTAATGCCCGAGTACCCCGAACTTTACCCACTTCTCTACTGACCTGGAGTCAATCTCTCCACTGTCCCTGCAACCTGGGGAAAACCACACCTGAAAACAGGTGAGGCCCAGCCTCAATTTATTGTCAACCTAAAAACATCACCTGGTTTCACAATCGGCCGTATGCACCAAAGCCACTAACCCTTACCCTAATCTTGAAAAAAGGCAATTTCATGTTCAGATTCACCTTTCTCAAGGATGGAAAAGGAATAAGGTTGTGCATAGAAATCAAATTTTCAAACAGAATTCGAGATATAAAATTTTCATGAAGAGAGATCTGTTGGAAAATTTGATTTCCATGCACAACCTTATTCCTTTTCCATCGTTGAGAAAGGTGCATCTGAATGTGGAATTGACTTTTTTACAGCATAGGGTTAGGGTTAGTGGCTTTGGTGCATGTGGCCGAATATCTCCTTCCTTTCGTGGGCTTTTTGTTTCCCAGCCAATTTTAAGGCATTCCGCAACACTCCCGGAATTTTGGCTGCAAACTTCTCTCTCTGGATTTCCAACCCCCCACGCAGTGTAAGTGTGCATTTCACTAGCGGCGAGAACAAGGGAGGGTAAAGGGCGGAAAAAACTGTTGCAAAAAAAACAAAATAATTTCAAACCATAGCAAACTCAAGTTCTGGAATTGAAGGGATCGATAAAAGGTATCAATAAGGAACTCGGTACGCACGAGAAAATAAAATCTCAAGTCAAGCCTTTCATGAAAGGGAAGCATGGCCTTGCATACCAAAGCGTTATAGTAACTGTTTTTGGGCCCAAAGTTGACAAGCCCACTGTTGAATGTGTAAATGAGAACAATGATGCGCTCACAAGAAAACGAGAGGGTTGGATAACTCACCCTTCCATCTGCTGCCAACAGAATTGAATCTGTTTTGATATCCCTGTGGATGACACCTTGGGAGTGCAAAAACGAGAGTGCATTCAGGCACTGTTTGCAAACAGTAGCTATTTGATCCTCATCCATCCTTGCATGGGTGACTATGTCTGTTAGTGCACCACCCTCAAGGTACTCCATCACCACCCATAGCTCCTCTTCGACCAGAAAGCTGTCGTACATTTCGACAATGTTCGGATGGTAGTAGTCACGCATGATGACAACCTTGGAAATAAATAAACAAGGAAAAACACTTCTTTCTTGATTTGTTGGCCAAAATGATTTCAATACAGGGTATCCCTAAAGTCTCGCATCACAGGACTGGGCGAGGAAATTAAAGATTCGATTGGTGTTATTGTTTTGAATTTTGAAACAGTTTGCCAGATCGTGTCGGCGAATTTCAAGAAGTTTTCAATTTGTTTGCCAACTCTGTCATAACACAGCTGCTAACATTCGTTCATGTTCCGGAGAATTTTGGCCACGCTCTCTGGAGCGAAAGCCAAACATTCTGCTGCGCCGCGATGTTGTCATCGTGACGATGTAAAATTTCACTTTCAGGATACCTCTCACCGTAAAATCCATCGAATTTAAGAGACAAGAAAGATATACAAATGAATGCCATACAACGGGACGTCAAACAACAACTCCCGTGATGTTGGACTTTTGGGCCATACTGTAGATCAGCAGTTTAGATTTTGCAGAAGCCCTTTCCGCCTGGCCAGGAAAGCCTATCCATCCTGCAAAAATAAGTAACTTGGCCAAATAAATTCCTTGGCCTATCGCTGCCAAAAGTGATCCCACGTGATTTCATGCACTGAAGTGTTCCACGAAATTTCAATTAATTGTAAAATTACCCAATATTGCAAATGAGAGATTACATTCATGATAAAAAAAAATGTACGGTTTTCTGAATAAAAACCTGTAGAAATGTACCTGCCAACATTTCTCCAAATACCAAATCACATTGAAAAAATAATTGCCATTATGTTTGGCAAGGATCAGTTGGATCTACTGCTGCCATCATTTCATGATGCTGATATGATAGATGATGCACACATGCAAAGTAAACGTCCTCATTCTCAGTCTTCATAAAATCCTGGGAATTTACTTTGCAGTAATTACTTTTTCAGGAATTTTGGGAAATACACGGGAATTCTTTAAACATTCCCGGGAATTGTACCTCCATGGGAATTTTGGGAACATTCCCGGAATTTTTTTTTAATTTTTCAGGAAATTAAGAAATCTTTAATTTATCCTCAAATGGTTTATTTTTTTATCTGATGAAGATTGTCATACATTGCCAGGTTCAATAAAACATGAGCAGTGAGTCATTTTACTATCATCTGCAGACCAGACAGGCTGATGTGAAAATGTAAAAGGCCCGAAAGCAGCAAGATGTTGCCAATCAATGTGGTTCAACGAGACAAAGGTATATTCACCAGAATTTTCAACAAAAATTCCATGGAAACTTGGGAACATCCCCTTGAAAAACGTTTGACAGTTAAAGGCAGAGGAAAATCAAAATGGGACTGGATATATGAGAGGGGATTTTCATAGAAAATTCCAGGGACTTTTGGGGATATTCCTTTAGAAACTTTCAGTCAAAAATAGACAGAAGCTCAAAACGAAACTGTAACTGGGTATAAACGGGAATTTTGGGAATACGGGAAATCAGACATCCCACATCAATGCTGCATGCCCCCTTCAGATGGAAAAAAAACAAATGAGGGAAGAAACAACAATTCGGATTGGGAGATGCAGGCATGCCACCAAAAGCTTCAGATGCTTCAAAATGAAAAGCAATAGCAGCTGGCGACGGAATGTTTTAGCATCCGCTTTATCTGGCCGATCGGACAGTTCGGATGCCAATAAATCGCAAATGAATCTCAAAGAAATTAACACTTGTTCGAATTCATTCAGAAAAGTTACCTAATAATTGTCAGGAGTGGAACATAAGCTTGTCAGATGTTCAACCTTACCTCATTGAAGAGAAGTTCTCTGCGCTGTTGCTTACGCAGGTCCATCTTTTTGACAGCAACCTGTCGACCGGAGCCACGTTCCGTTGCCAGGCAAACAATGCCAGTCGATCCTTCGCCAATCTTCACAAAAGTTGATAGCTGGTGACGTGGATCACCAGGGCTAACCACCATCTGGATGGCGGCTTTGAACTGAAAATCAGGAAAACAGAAAGATGGATGGTGTACACATGAGCAGGAAAAATCATGCAATTTAAGGGGGGACTGCCTAAATTCTAAAAGCCACATCCTGTTGGGTGGGTTGATATGATTCAAGCCATAAAACATAGGTCAAAACAAGCTAGGGTTTTATAAGTGCATCCATTGGCCCTCGGTAGATGTTTTTGCTCCCGTACCAAGTTCTCATTCAATTGGATCCAATTCATATGTCATAGTAGCTAGCACTTGCAGTAACCTTGTGGATATTTTTTGGACGAAATGGCATGGCACACAACAGCCTCACCTTTCCCACATTTATGTTTCTGATTTGCTGGTAAAACAACAATTTGATGCTTCTGAGAGATGCTGGAACTCGCACACCTTTGTATCGGAACTTTTTTTAACATTTTTCTGGTCAATATTTAGGTATGAACCGCAGCACACCCCCATGGTGGAAGATGTTTAACACATGACCAATATAAAAGGCAGCAAAAATATTGCGGCCTCGGGGTGGCAAATTGCACTATTTAATCCACTCCTGCCCAGACCCTTCTCCACTCAGTCGGAGGATAGAAGCAGTTCCACCCCGCATTCTAAATGGTTTGCCCTTTCAAAAAATGGGTCCTTTGAATCTTTTTAACAAAAAGATCCAGTCTCGATAATTCCAAGTCAACCAACCTGGTCATGTGTCAGTATCTTCTGGTGTTGCTGCTCTTGTTGATCCTGCTGTTGTGGGGCCTGCTGCTGTTTGGAGTTTGGCGAGCCCTGCTGCTGTTGTGATTGATAGTGATGTGCATTCACGCTTCCACTGCCCGTTGCAGCAGCTGTGTTGGAAATCCTGTTCTGATGCTGCTGATTCTGACGTTGAGCATTCTGCAAACTGTACTGGCCACTGTTGTTGTTGGCATGGTTGCTACCGAATGACGAAGTCTGACTCTGGTTGTATCTCCCAGGGCTCTCATTTCCGATGTGGTTGTTCTGTGACGGGCGTGCAGACGATTGGAATGACCACTCTGACTGAGAATGAGGAAATGGCTGGAAAATAAAAGCAATGGGGCTAAAAATGGCTGGATGGAGAAAGATGGGGCCAACTGATGCAAAAAAGCACTTCAGGTGACAGCATGGAAACTAGGTGACAGCATGGTAGGTACGTAGGCGTATCCATATATTTTGAGAACTGATTCGGTGTTTGGATATCATGCGGGCGATTTTGGAGATTTTTTGTCCACATATTTCGAACCTTGTTCTATTGTTGTGCAAAAGGACAGCGGTATCAGCCTTATGATACTCAGTATATAAGCAATTGAATTCGATGTGTTTTTCACACTGATGAAAAAAGTGCAGATTTTTCAAAAGAGACCAACTGTTCCACCAATTCACATTCATTTGATTTGCAAAATACGCAACCCAAGCTCGGGCCATTTTGGAAGTAGTCCACGGTGGCCGGTGTCCTTTGTTTGCTACCATTGTCGAACGAATTCAACAACACCCCTGAGGTACAGGTGTTTCAAAATGACCCTTGCTCACAAGCAAAAAAGTCGATTTGTGAACGAGCAAAATTTTGATGTTTTGATGGTTTTCAGAGACAGTTGCAAACGATGACAGATGAACTGCAGTTAATGCGAGCCCTAACATCATTCTACCTGCTGACGTAATTAAAGTATTCTTGCCCGAGAATACTTTTCAAAAATCCACAGCAAAATTGCCCTGTCTGCTCACAGAACCGATGAAACATGACCAAAGCAAACATTCAATGTCACAAAAACATCTAGAAAATTTAGATATCCTTCAGAGGAGGATCTTCGTTCTCTTGAGATTTTCATTAGGACATTCGTCTTCAGCTTCAACTTCTTATTTTTCTAAAAATCAAAGGAGGCAATAGCAAGACTGGAATTTTATGGCATCTGCTCTGCGGCAAAAAGTAGCAAATTCACAGTTTTATAAGAGCCCACTTCAGAACAACGTGGAGCTTCAACGAGTTGCATGAAAATGGTGGAATTTTGTACTGGTGTCAGGGAAGAGTCCCTCTATTGATTTCAGAATGTGGTTTTGATCTGGGTTATACACGTTACATTTTGACAAGCAGTTCTCAAAATATCTGAATCGCCCTACCTACATAAACACGAAATTTTATTGCAATCAAAATGCCAATCTTTTGACAACTTCCATGATAGACAAACTTGAAAGCCTGCAGTTTCGAATCCTTGACCACATCATTCAGAGTGCAGAACTTGGCAATTTTACACTCTTGCGCCTGAGGTAAACAGGTAATTGGGACGGGCATGTTGAGATATCACAGGATGTTAGTATAGGCTAGGATACAAAAATTCTTACCTAGGTGATGGTTGAGTCAGTCAGTAACAAGTCCCAGTTGCTTCTCCATTGAACCCAGTCAAAAGCAAGCCTCAAAATACAGTGTACGGATGTTAAAACCAGTCCATTGCAGGCTGTTTTTCAGACTTATTCCGACGGCGCTATTGACAATTTCTGTCCTGCCTGCATTTCTGTTGACGAATAAAATCAGCTCAGGGCTGATGCGTTTCGTTGCAAGGTGTCCCAAATGTGCATGTCTTTTTGACATTCATCGTGCGTGGAGTTCCCAGCGACTGGGTCATGTTTTGTTTTTTCTTACTTCCATTTTGTTTGGTTTTTTTTTTATTTTAATTTATTTTAATTTTGTTTTTTGTTTATTTATTTGTTTGATATCATTTTTTTACTTTTTCTTTTGGGCCTTGAAGGCAGTTGTTTTCTTGCAACAGTTTGTGTTCAAAATGTTGGCCTTCAACGTCCTGACAATAAAAGAATCGACTTTCAAATTCTTTGCGGACATTTGCAAGTTGCTGAGGAGTAATAGCGGCAGGTACGGCTGAAATTCTTTCCCGGAGTTCCTGAAGAGATGCAGGTGATGTTTTGTAGACTACCGTCTTCAGGTGGCCCCAGAAGAAAAAATCCATTGGAGCAAGGTCGGGTGACCGCCTTTGCCAATGACCAAACCCATGAATTCAGTTCAAGAAGTTCTGCATTTGCAGCTGCCGTGAGCTCTGTCATGTTGGTAAACTATCCTCTGTTGAGACGAGGTTGCGCATGGCCATCATTTTGTTGCGTCACAGATTCATTAATTCTTGGGATTATTGTCTGTTTTCTATGCAGACTGTTTTCAGACCTTGGGTACAAAAAAATAACTTGCTCAATTCTCTCTGCTAATGTTAACTGCATGGCTGCATTCAAGCAGAATTAAGTTTAACTGACCTCGGTTCACTGGGTTGCCTGATGCAATACCTGATCGGTAGCCAATTTATTTATTTTTTCTGATCCACGGCAGATTACAGCAAGTGTAGCGATTTCCAATACGCAAGAGCCAGATTACGGCTATGTGAGCCACACATGCATTCATTTGAATACCCTCCATTCTTTTCAACAAAACGTCAAACCTCTCGTTATTTTCTTAATCAGGGCAAATTCCTCAGCGCTGCGAATAAAAACATGATATTATTTCAGCACCCAGTCAGTTGTTGATTGCTCGATTGAGATAACTTTCACAATAATTATGTTGACATCAGGTCAGCAAAAATTGCAGGTCAATGTTATGGATTGCGACAAGCGTCGTCGAGAAACGCACGTGAAGCAGCAGCAATGGACAGTTTTTAAAATCTGCTCACTGTATACCTAAGTATGCATCATAGGCCTACTTAGGCCTAAGTCCATGACCAATTTGCAAAACATCGAAACGACTTCAAATAGCGAAGGCATCTTGTGATGTCCCAGATAAGAGCCAATTTATTCTTACCTTTTGCAGCACTTGGTCACTTGCATTTTCACCATGATGCTGTTGGCCCAATGTGTTGAGCGAAGGATGTGAAGAAGATGGTGGTGGCCTGGGTGGGGGCACAATGCTCTGATGCTGTCCGGCCCTTGGGTTTGGATGGAGATTCCCTTGATTGTATCCCTGCTGTTTGACACCATCCTCAGAATGGTAACTTCCTGAGCTACCTGGTGACGACTGCTGCCTTGGTGTCACACCACCCATCATGGATGGTTTTGGATGAACAGCTGGGGGATTGCTTCCGCTGTTCGGAGGATTTCCTTGATGATGTGTGTTTGCATCGGCTGACTGATGATTGCCATGAATGTGCATGTTGTAAGCCGGTGGCTGCCTGGGTTGAGGTGGAGGGCCCCGATTCTGCTGCATCGTCTCATGCGGAGGTGGTGGAATATATCGGTTTTGAATGAGGCTTGGCATCTGCTGATGGAAGAGAAAAACAACGATTAGGTAGCCCCCATTCTGAGCACAAATTGACAATACAAAAACATGGGCCCACCATTAAAATGAGACGTACCTCGCCTGATCAATAAATTTGCAAAAACATGTTAAATGTGCATGCATTGTGTGACATTGCATTTAAACTACCTAATTCACATTACAAAACGCAAAGGTTGGCATCCCACCATGAATTCAATTAAGCCATTGTTTTGGCCAAACGACCTCGCAGATAGTGACCAAATTTCATGTGCACATAGAGACGGCATCGGGGCATGTCATCAGATTACACATTTTCGATCTTCCCCCACAGACACAGGGGAGAAGAGCCCAAATTTACCTGAAATTACAAATATGGAACCAAAATTAACAAAAGGGTGGGAACATTTTTTCAGGACCGCACGGTCATGGAAGGACCAAATTGCACATGCACAGTGTACGAAAGACAGAAGAGCATCTCCCAACAATCAACCATTCCCCAATTTTGATCCACCCACAGCCCTGGGGGGCGAGGGACATACACTCCCCCGAAATACGAACTGTGCGGTTCTGAAACAAACGTTCCTGTCCTTTTTCGTTTTTGCTTCTGTATTTCTATGAACATTGGGGCCCTTGTCCCAGAGACTGCTGGGGTGTGTCGAAAATCAGGGAACTTTGGGATATGCTCTGATATCGTCCGTACGTGCACATGCAATTTGGTCCCTCCATGTTGACCGTACAATTTTGGAAAAACGACCCCAACTGTTTTCAAGACCTGTGGTTTCATATTTCAATGGACTTTGGGCCCCCTGCCAACGGGACTGCGAGTGTGCCCAAAAATTAGGGAACATTGCGACATGCCCGTCCTGGTCCTTTCTCAAAGTTCACATGCAATTATTTTGCTTCTGTCTGCCACCGGGTTCGGCCAAAATAAAATCTCGACTGAATTCATAATAATTGAACACCCCTGCTTTAGGAATATGAACAGAATGCAATGTACCTGCTTCACAGATGTGTCAAACGTTAGGGTCAACAAGGGCATGCACCCAATGTGAATTGACCAAAATGGGGTGGAGGTGAATGTAGGTAGTACCTACCTACCTACCTAGTTACACGAATTTGCCATCCATGAAACTGCAGGAAATTGCACTATTTTGGTACACTCCAAATTCATCTTTCGTACTCATTTTTTCCTCGTGAGGAACCTAAATGTTCGGAAACAAACAAATGTGTTGAATAAACAACGCCCATTCCCCCAAGACTCGATGTCCGCACCACAATTGTTGGTACCTATTACCTATGCGGCATGCACACTACGGTTCAGCCAGTTTTCTATCGAAAAATTTGAAAATCTGATGGCCTTAAAAAGGCTGTTGGGTTTCGTTCTCTTGGCTTCAATTGAACACAAAAGTTCCTTCTCGATTTCTGTGTGCTTTGGCTCATGCCTATTGGCAGCTTAGAGTTGTTTTTTGGCAATTAATTTTTGAGTTGCACGAATTTACCCTCCATAAAACGGCAGAAATTGCACATACCTACCCTACTCTGGTAAGTACTGCAAATTCATATCGTTCGGACTCATTTTTTTTTATCGTGAGTTACTCAATTTATGTTTGGAAACATACCAATGTGTTGAATGAACAAGGTCCATCGTGGCTTTGGCGCAATCGACCGACAATGAAGCATTCATGCTTGCTATCAAAAAATAATGTCGGTGGCGACAAAGAAACTTCCTAAGCTTCGTACCATTATTTGAGCGAACGTGGACAAGTACTGCTGCCAAATCCAGTAGATTATCAACATAGAATTTGCAAAAACGAGAAATAGACTAAAGTACAGAAAAGTATTGCCACAATCTCCTGAGCAAAATTTTCCGTCGAATAAGACACAAAAAAGCCACAAACTGTCACAACTGGCATGTCTTTTTGGAAGAAACCCCACGTGTTTGGAAGAGAACCCACATATATGACATATGTGTTAACTTTGCATGAGTAAAATATTATTAATCTCTTACCTGCTGTGAGGATCCGCTGACCATTCTTTGATGGCCAGAAGGACCAGTGTTGCTTGCTAACTGAAGTGCTGATTGACGGTCATAATCCAATTGTGCAGATTGCATGTAACTATGGCCTGGATAACTTGAAGACATGTCCTTAGCAGGAGGAGGGTAGCCCGATCCAAGTGGCCTCCCAATCTGCCAGTCCTGGTGTGCAGCATTGTTGCTATTGTAACCTCCATTTCGGCTAGCCGGTCCATCCCAATCATCATTCGGCATTGAAGGATGCCGAGCGTGTTGCGGCCTTTCACTTTGAGGTGGCATCGTGGGAGGAGGCCCAGCAAGCCTTGGAGCCGAACGGCTACCCATCATGTGATTCTGACTATAGGGTGGTGGAAGGTGGTCCCGGGAATGCATGGGCAATGGTGGACCAGGTCGGCCGTAACTCAAATTTGGTATGGAGCAGGAATTTGGGATAGACATCGTAGAACCAGAAATGGAGTTGGCAGGTGGATATGAAGGGGCTGAATAGCTATGAGCATGAGATTGTTGTTGCCCAGGAAAGCCCCTGTTACTGACCTGTGACAAACGGTGCTGGCCCATGTCATTGTTATAGCCATTCATTATGTGAGGTGTGTGGTGGTCGCTGTCAGGGGCAAAATTAGTGAAGTTCTCGCTGTATGGCCTATGTTGCTCATGATAACCACCTGGAAACTGTTGCTGACTGGAATCATAAGCTCTAGACTCCCGCATGCCTTGTCGAGAATATGGAGAATAGCTTTCATTCTCTTCAGGTACAGGTGTTTGCAGCTGAGGACGATATTCTTGGCGAAGATATCCAGCAGGACTGGACGAACGTAAAGAATTGGAGCGTGCGACGCTTGTTGTTTGACGTTGGGGGTACCGAAATTCTCCTCGAACGACAGTCTGAAAAAGAACAGTGGGTAAATAAGCACAAATAATAATTTGATGAAAGATATAGGAATGCTACAGGTACACTCCAAAATGTTTTACATGACGCTTTTTGGGAATACTGATAGTAGCCGGTACATACCTACCCACCGTAGCCAAGGAATACCTAGGTAACTCGTTTTCTGTGCATGTGAAAACTATAAAATTTTGGTCCTGGAAGAGACATGGGTAGGTATCTCTATTGAATTATTGGCTTGTTTATTTCTATGCTTCATTATCACTGCTTTCATTAGATATGTTTTTAATCTGTCTGCTCATTCAGCTCTTATTTTTTTTTTCTTTTCATTCGTTCAATTATGCCATGTTCAAAAAAGCTGACCTTCCATGATAAATTTTTTACGTAGGTACATTACCTATCCAAATACATTCAAGCATCTGATTGGAGCAGTGGTACATCTCATGCACGGTTTAGTTTTCACAACAAAGTTTTAAGATAGGCACCTGGGTAGGTACCTACCTTTTTATTTTTTTGAACTAGGCCCTAGCCTAGTTTCTTGCTTGAACTAGCATACCTATTTTTCAACACAGCAACTCTCTTTGTCCTTTTGTGTCCTTCCATTAGGTCGGTACCTAGGTACCTACCATTTACCAATGAAACCTTTTGTTCGTAAAAATCACCATTATGGGATAAATTGCCACACACAGACCTGTAGAATTGCCCCGTATTCCCCATTACCACTGAGCTTAAAACTAGCCCAAAGCTTCAGAATTGGCACTCAGCTCGATTCGCCAAATCACCTAAATCTAAGCCCAGTGGAAGCTTCGGTGAAGCCCTATGGGGAATCGAGCTGAGTGGGAGCGGAGTGGCAACTTTTCGACTCGAGCGCGATTGCGATTCCCCATTGGGATTTACCTGAATCCTAGATGAAGCTTAGTTGATTCTCATTGATAAGCTTAGGTTGATCCAGAGCATACTTACCCGTTTTTCTATCTGTTTTATTTCGTTAATTTCTATAAATTGGCTTAATTTTCATGCTGCTTTTTGGCTACTCTGCACAGTAAACAATCTGATAAACACATTTTTCACCATCTGATTGCCAAAAATGAAAATGCGATGAACTTGAAGGAAGTTGAACATCAATAAAAGTTTTATTTCAGATTCTGAAAATATTTGTCACTGCCATATTTTGAACCCGGGTCGCCTGCATGACAGTCCTACATCCTAATCACTACACTACGAATCCCCAGTTATTTTTGAGACTTGAATAGACGGTTTTGTTTTCCGTGTGCAACCTGACGGCTCTCGTCATTTGATGCCACGTTGCCATGGACACGGCTTAAACAGTGATCGCAGCTGGCACTTACATAAGTCGGAGCCCAGCTTCAAATTGGAAAAATTTAATTTGTTTATGTTTATAACAACTTTCAGAAATGGAATTAAAGCCAAGAGGATCATTTCAATCATCAAAAGTGTGCGAGAATTAACCAAACTGGAGCATAGGTAGTAAAATAAACTGCCTCAGCATTGGTCACCGAAGGACCTCTCTCAGTAGATAACCTGCGGAATAAAGCAAAATAAACTGGCTTTGCATAACTGTACTGTAGGATCTCTGTCTCATGAATGAAGAAGGCATGTCCACAAATCCAACAAGGATTCTGTAAAATCGCAGATGAAAGAAGAAACCAAATTCGCAACACACTCACCTTCAAATCCAGCATGTCCGTTTGAGTTATCTCGGATGGATCAACAAGGGGTGGAGGACGCATCTTGGAATTTGCAGGAACAATGCTCGCCCACTGCCGGGGAAGCCCCACAAAGCATCCCTCACTCTTGTCAAATCCTGTGTGAACTCTGTGCTGGAAATTTGATGGGCCAGATATATCTGGCTTCTTCTTTTTCTTGAACATTGTTACAGCACAGGCATCAGGCACAAAATCTGCCTACATGACACAAAATCACCAGCCGGTAATTGCCTGCATCCCAGCTACCATAACAAAGGCATAAAATTCAAAGAATAGGTACCAACAGAAACTAAAACAAACTAAATAACCGAATTGGCTTAATTACCTCGGTGGTGTGAACATTTTTGTTTTCATGACATGAATTTTTGGCTCATCCCACAGCCTGACAGTGCCAGTTCTGCTTACCCAAAGTGGTCAACTTTGCCTAAGGTAGGTACGATATGGACTTTTTTCATTCATACCACAGCTCCAGTTCTGCTTACCAAAAGTGGTCCACTTTACCCTAGGTAAGGCGCAATATGGACTTTTTTGGTTTCATACCACAGCACCAGTTTTGCTTACCAAAAGTCGTCCACTTTACCTGAGGTACGATATGGACTTTTTTGGTTCATCCCACAGCGCCAGTTCTGCTTACCAAAATTGGTCCACTTTGCCCAGGGTAGGGACGTTTTTTTTTATCCAACAGAACAGCACAGCTCCAGTTCTGCATGCCAAAAGTGGCCCACTTTACCCAAAGCATGATATGGACTTTTTCTGGTTCATCCCACAGCATCAGTTCTGCTTACCAAAACTGCAATGATTGCATTTCAAAAATTAAAACCGGTGAGTCTGGTTTTCCTACTTGAATTGACTCTTAACCCCTTGTGCACCAAATTTTTTGCCATATGCAATGCACAAAATTCCAAGTTTTTTCTGAAAAAGTGCAACAAATGAATCTCAATGACTTCAAAATATTAGGTAGGTACCAAGGCCTATATCTCAGACCCTTCTTGTCCAATCCTTGCACCACCTTCCAATTCTTGCCCCACCCACTTATCAAAAGATCACTTCCTCTTGCAGGCATATAGGCAGTTGACACAAGAAGAAAAAATGTGATTATGCATCACACCTTCATGCAGTGCGGGACAGACACTGGACAGCATCAATGTAGATTGGTACTGATGATTGCCACTTTGCTGAAATAAGAACCATATTTGAAAGTTTGTTCCATTGAGCAAGGTATGGTTTTTGTGAGCAAACTCGACTGCGGAGCTGGATCGATTATGACTGCCCTCTTTTATATGTTTACCTCCAAAGATTGAGCAATTGGTAATTGGTATCAGCAATTGGCATACTCGTAGGCCTAGGTAGGTACTGAAAATAAGGTCCACAAAAGGTGAAGGTTACCAGGTTCCAAAAGACGAAGAAAAAAGAATTGCTACGGGGAATTAAAATCGCTGTATTGGCGATAACTTAGTGGAGGTAGTGTTTTTCCTCCCACAGAAATGGCTGCACCTCTGGGGGTAGGTAGTACAACCCCTGTCGCCAAAACCACGGTCAGGCACATCCACATACCCCGAGCATCGTCAGGACTTTCCAGTTGCACTTTTTTGGACAGTGGATGATGTGAAAATGGCCCAAAACTACATAGGATATCTTTTGCTTACACCAAGAAAAGAATGGCAAGCCCAAGATGTCTAGCATTGGGCTGTTTGAATTTGGATACCTTCTGGACAAGTTGCTGAATTCCGTAAGCATCGTATTTTGGTGAGTTTTCAAATTTAATACCTTTTCAAACTTTTGAATCTTCTCTCCTTGGTTGCAATCTGGCAATTGATCTTTTGATTATTCATTTAAAGAACAATGTTAGAAAATTTTGTCCTTTTAATTTTCATGCACTTGTTTTGAAAATTCACTTTGTTTGTACCTACCAACTTGAATAAAAGAATAAACACAACAGAAAAAAAAGCAACATCTTGTTACTGGCAGGTTGTTGTTCCCAACAAAATAAGGCCTGAATTGTCATGGCAGCCATCCTGCATTGGGGAGGCGCTGTCCCCCAAATCCCCAGCCTGCGCTCTACTCATTGGAACCCCTCCGAACTGCCCACAGACCCCGCTTCACCCTTTGGTGGTCACGGCCACAAGTGTCCTCCCTCAACGAAGCTATTTATTCCCATGCTACATTTACTATCCCATCCTCCCATTACATACTGTACGCTCCTCGGTAAGCCCTCCGAGGGCCTTGCCCTATCGTTGACATTGGTTCCTCACATTCCAGTGGGGTGCCCTGCCCTCCGTAATTTCTGGCTGAAGCACTGACTCACATACAATGGATAAGATCCAGGTAGGTCCTAGAATTTCAGAGCATTGAATTATGGCTGGGGCAAAATTCAACCAGCACTGCTAACACATTGCACCAACCCTTGTTCATTTCTTCCAATTTTGCTGTTTGGTAACTGTTTTTGGTGGAGTTTTTCTGTTTTCTTTTTTTCAATTTGGAACAAATTGTTTTGTGTGTAAAAATTCAATTCATCCATTTAGATAGGTAGGTACCTTGGTAGGTGCTGTCTCGAAGTTGATTCGATTCATGATTTATTCTTTTGTCATTCATTCATTTTTGCAATTTCGAATTCGCAAATCACATTCGACCAATGGAAACATTTTTTTCTGCCCACCAGTTCGTACTCACAAAACACAAAAACGCCAAGTCCATGGCAATTGGCAGTGAAGGCAAAAAGGCAAAGCGCAAGTCAAATGTTTGGCCAGCAAAGCGACCCCGTCACAGGAAACCCAAGAATGTTTGGACAACAAAACGACCCTGTCGGAGACAAAATTAACAACAATGGAGAATGAATGAAAAAGCGTAGCCTGGAAACTAAGCAAGAATTGTTGAGAACGATCCGTTTTCTGTTTCTGTTTTTTTTAATTTATTTCCAGAAAAACCGAAAAAGCACAAGTGGAAAAAAAACAAAGAAAAGAAATCCCCATCCAAAACTCACCAATGAGTTGAGCCAATAACAATTTGGATGATCCAAGAGCAGAAGAATAAGTACAGGCCAATTGCAGCAAAATAATGATGCCGATTTTGCACTTAAATCAAATTCACGAAGCACATAATTTGCACAAACCGATTTATACGGCTCCCTAGAAAATAATGTCAGTCTCACCACAGGGGTGAGTTTTGGATAGGGGAAAGAAACAAAGAACATGATTAGTGCAACGTTATCAGGTGCAAAGGCTTGGAAAAGGGGAGGGGAAATTGGCAAAGCCAGGGCACAGCCCCCTCCGAAAGAAGCCACTTTGTAAATGTGGTTGACCAGTTTTCGGTACGGTCCACGCAAAGAATTGGCTCTTACCTACTTGTGGTGTATACCACACTGTAATCACTTCATCCCGAGCTAAGTATATCTTCATGCACGTTCTGCTTGCTTAGCATATGGGTAAACAACATTTGAAGATAGAGCTCAGGATAACATAACCACACTGTAGCATACAAAGCCCGAAAACTAATTTAGACTCGCCCACCTACCTAAGAACAATCTTATCTTAATAAAGCTTTGAAACGCCTACGAATAGGAAAAAAGCTTTGGTAATTGCTCAAAAAATTCATTTGTTGACAGATACTCTCTAAGAGTCTGAGAAAAAGTCCTCTTAACTGAAATCATGGTTATCACGGATGGCAAACTGTTCCACAGAAAAGGCCACCTGTAACCTGGATCCATTTTTCCGTAAATAATTTGGTTTTTTTGTTAACAACCTGTTGCTACTACCGGCCCGAGTAACAACAGAATTAGCAGTGTAAATATCATCCAACCTGCTTAGTATGAAACCAGAAATGTGAACACTGCCACTTAAAAGATTTAAGACCAGCAAACAAGTGCGAAAGATGATTAAAGAAAAGAATGGGATAACTCCTAAAGACTTAAATAATGGGGCGGAGTGGTCATATCGACCACGTCCACAAATAATCCTTACAATGATCTTCTGCTTGCGAAAAATGGGAAGCAATTTGCTCTTATAAGAAGTGCCCCAAACTTCCACCCCATATATTAACTTCGGATAAACAAAACTATAATACAGTGACAACAAAATCTCCTGAGGTACAAACTTAGCCAATTTCACAAGAATGAACGTTATTGAATTAAGATATTTAAGAACATGCGCTATATGCGATGACCATGTTAAATGGTTATCAAAAATGACTCCAAGAAAACGCATTTGATCACAAGGTAAAATGGTATGGAAACCAAAATCAAGATGGACGGGGACAGA